>PVKA01004594.1:0-97627 GCA_004027165.1 Ctenomys sociabilis
GAGGCAGGGAGGGAGGGAAGGAAGGAAGGAAGGAGGGAGGGAAGAAAAGGGAAAGCTAGAAATACCTTGAGTTTGTGGGTGGGATGGGGAGGCATGCTACATTAAGAGAGGTTCTTCTAAATACAAAAGCTGCTCTTTCCTTAGTGATAGGGAGGAGGTGTACAGAAAGAGAGGAGTGTGGTAAGGTGGTTGGGGTCATGAACGGACTGGAGAAGCCACTGGCAGTGATGTTGGATCCATAAAAACATGGATTGATCCTTTGGGGAGAGACAAGGGAGTTGAGAAAGTATAAGAATGATAGGGTTTTGTGATAGTCTTGAGAGAGGGAAGCAAAAGAAAAAGAACACGTTCTTTCTCACGTAAATTTGATACTAAACAGGGCCAGCCCTCAGCTTGGACATGAAGTGAATTCCGTCTCTTTGTTAATCTGCCACAGGCTACATGAGCCAGGTGCCAAAACCAACTCACACCTTTCAGTGTTCGAGCACTCACAGGGATCCAGTGTCTTTTACTAGCTTTTGGAAAAGTAAACTGCCAGATTTCAAGCACCCTTGCTTTTAAGCCCTTAAACTTGCACAAAATAAATTAGGTGGCTGTTACCTATATCTACATTACAATTAAAACATTCCAGGGCTGGCTAGACAGCCCAGTGGACTAAGTGCCTGCTTTGAGAAGCACAGGGACCAGGTTCCATCCCTGGCACCACATGCCACACTGGCCCCACCCCCGGATGTGCTAAGGCCGTGACAGCGTCTGGGCATGGTGGAGCGCTCCTGCAATCCCAGTGCTAGGAAAGCTGAAAACAGGAGGATCACTATGAGTTCAAACCGCAGGGTAGTGAGACCCTGCACAAAAAATTAAAAAGTCCACAGTATTTTTCTCCCTAAGTTAATTTTCCTATTAGAATGGCGTTCTATCATCTTTGAGGTCTTTGTTTTCAGAAAAAAACATCTGTGATCATGATAGGGAACACAGGGTAAACACGTTTCATAAGCCAAACTAGGTCAGCCTTTCAACTTCTTTAAAGTCACAAATCAGTACTGGAATTATAAAATTAAAAATCATGGCTTCCGATTTTAGCTGGGGCGGTAAAATATATCACTTACTGGATTTCATTAATTATCAGCTGTAAAACCATTGGAACCACAGGAACTTATAGATGATAAACTACATAGCAACATCCATCATCCAAACAGCTAACAGGCTACAGTTTTAATACCAGTAGCTGGAACCAAACCCTTCCATGAAATTATATCTCAGTTGTATTTTCTGTAAAATGGACACACTAATACAGTTTACCTTAAAGTGTTGTGAATTGTTATGAGCAAGACACATAAAGTTACGTTTGTGAGCCCTAATGCCTTAGAAAACTATCAGTGGTATCATGTTTTATAACTGCTGTCTATAATTCAGGGCTGTGGGAAAAGGAGCTTGTGAAACTCACAAACAATTATAAAATTAGAAAATGACTTGTTGGCAGGCAAGGTTAGCTAATGTATTCACCTGGAAAAATAATAGATTTTTTTTTTAAATGCATCCTTGGCACCCACTGAAGGGAAAGTTGACCCTGAGGCATAGTTAGTGGAATATACTGGTACCCTGGCACCTGTGTCAGCTTCTTCCTTCAGGGTTTGAGATGACAACGAATTCTATTCCAGATAGAACTCGGTAATAAAAAAAAAAATACTGAGGCACTTAGACTTTTATTTACATTTAGTTTTCAGGCCAAACCAAAATTTTCTTACTTCCTGTCACTAGTATCAGTTATATAGAAGAAAATATTCCAACTACAATTGCTATGGTTCACGCTATCTTGTTATTTTTAAAGAGTCCTTCTGGCAGGGATTCTGCCGAAGGATAGGAGAAACTGCATCTAAAACAATAATCATAAATAAAACATGAAATCTACACAATAGTGTTTGATTCATATCTGGGCTGAACGTTGCGTCAACCTTGAGCAAAACAGCTGGATTAAAAAGCAAGACGAAGATTCACAAAGGACCTAGTCATCACATGAAATATAGAAAGGTAAATGTGAGGCAAATTACTATTGCTCCAGTGTATAAGTTTTTTTTAACTGTACAATTTTTACAATGCAAAAGTTTCACAATCTAATTTCGAGCTGTAAAACCCAGTCAGTCTTAGAACCTGCCTCTTGGATGACTGCTGGGAGTACACGTGCTGCTGGAGTTATACATTTAAACAATGAAATTCTGTTTTTGCTGAATGTGTTGCACTTTCTGTTTTGCTATTTTGAAAATAATGATCATTAAATATGAAATAGTTATATATAAATATCAGACAAGAGAATATAGGTGATTACCAGAAATACTTTCTGCAGGTGTTTCTTTCTGTCTGTATTTTTCCATTTTTTCCTGCACACATGTAAGATTTTTTGCCTATATTATTAATATGCTCTGTGAAGAGTTTTAATGGCTACTTAATATTTTATTATATAGATGAAGCATACTTTAGTCAATCATTTCCATATACAAGGCATTTTTTTTTCTCAGTGAATTCTTTTAGAAGTGTTACAAATAATAACCGATCTTGTAGACAGAGTGTATTATTTCCTTGGGTTGTATTTTTAGAAATGATTACCTTGGGCCAAATGCTTTTAAAGCAGTTAGTAGAAGATCTTTATTCACTGTTCCATACATAATTATTATAAAATATATACAAGTAGTATTAGACACATATGAAGCCCTGTGAAAGAGGGAATAATTATGTTTGGTTAAGGCAAGCAGTCAATTAGATTTAAAAAGACAAAGAAAAATAAAAATAGAGGTTTCTAGAAAATGTTTCCCTTCCATTTGGAATGTTGGGTATGGAAACCGTGATTTCCAAATATTTATTGACAAATTCCTAACTGATATATCAGGGTGATGAAATTGTTCACTTAAAAATAAAGAAGTCTATGAAATATACTTCCACAGTGATCTTTAGAATCCAAACTTAGCAAATCTGAATAAGTACAGCACAAACATGTTCATAACAAGAAAAAAAAATGTCAACCTCAGCCAAATTCTCTAAAAGCAACTTCACTCATGTGACTCTTTACCAAACTTGGTCAGAGATAAGAGAATCAAGCAGGACCTACCTGGAAAGACCCAAGACACTAGAGAGAAACTGATCCATTAGAAACCGGGTTGTGAATGTTCAGAGAGAAAAAGCATACTGCCTGAGTGTAATTCAGAGATATAGCTGCTGGAGAGCAGCTGTAGTCTGGAGATAAAAGTGCTATTTAACCCTATCTCAAAGGAATAGGGTTGGGGTACATATGGGGGAACCCTTTCACCTCTTCCCCTTTCCCTTTCTTCTACTGCCTGTCTCTTGTGCTGGTGGGCTTCATCTGGAAGCCAAAGTACAGTTAATAGTCTGTAGAGTTCACCTTTCTTGTGTCCTTGTGGATCTTGTACTTCTCGTGGGTTATTAAGAAAACAGTTGGAAAAGCCTTTTTTGGAGGTACTAAATCACGTTGGGGCAATAGGAAACACAGATAATGTACAGATAAGTCTATGTTCAAATCGCTAGAAAATATGTCTGATATAAAAGCTGTCTACTATGTGTAGTGGATAGCTAACTGCTGGCCAGCTTGTTACACCCAGCTGAATTGAACTAGCAAGGTGCCGGGTATGGGAGACCCACCTGAGGATGGGTGCCAACAGCATAAGAGGAAGAACTGGAGAAGCTGCTGGGGGTCTGTTAGGGATACTGTTTGGAGAAGCTGTTGGAGCGTAGGAAGCCACTGGTTCTTGGGCTATTTGCTGAGGGAATTGGCCATGCTGGCTTTCCTGAGGAACTTAGCTGTTATTGTCCGTGAAGGAGATCGGGACCTTTGTTGTCACTAAGAATGGCTGTAGTTCAATTTCGGGGAGCTCTGGTCCTCATCTCGAGCATCGCTTCCTGGCTGTAGAAGGGAAGACAGTGCACTGCTCAGTGTCCTGGAGAAGCTTGTCACCTTGGCCTTCCTGGTGGGAACTCAGTTTTCCTCATCATGGAGAAGCTCACAATCTCACTGAGGATGGCTGTGGTACTTTCGGGGGAGCTCTGATGCTTACCTTGAGCGTGCAGATTCTTCAGCCTCTTAGCACAGATCCCTCATTCTGCTGGCACTGACTTCCTGGCTTCCACCACTGACCATTGGGCCTTTTCAGCACAGATGAGGCATGAAGGAAACTTGCATGAAACATTGTTGTGGACTCTAGGCCTCCAGTTGGACTTGTAGGATGCATTGTTAGGGGCTCTAGGTTTTCAGCAGGACTCATGCAAGATATCAGGATCCATGTCCAGGCTGGATTCCTTGGGTTATAGTATTTGCACCAGTTTCTTGTACATAATTCTTTGGGTGATTATAGGATAATCTCATAAAATATGTCCTGCATTGTATTGCTCCCCTTGCAAAAACCCCAAACCATGACACTATGCCTTGTAATATAGCCTAAAAAAAATTAGAATAAGTCTTACAAAGGTCACAAAACTATAAAAGCTTCTGCTCTTCCTCATTAAAAACTGAAATGTTATAATAATCAGTAGAGTTTATAATAGGTGAAATATGGTCATCCAAGATCCTAAAGTAATCTCCATTTGCAAACCATATAAATATTTCCAGAAAAATTCACTTCAGTTCACCATTTGGCACTGACATAAGATCTTCAGTTCTCTGTTGCTAGATTAAAGAATGCAAAAATATTGATTTGTTAACATTCTTGTGTTATTGGTAATTTATTGGTTTCAGCAATTGGGCTACAGTTAGGGAAGATGCCAATACTAAAGGAGGTGGTGAATTGAATACTGTAACTTTGAACTACCTTCCTACCCTTCTGTAAACTTCAAATTACTTTAAAGTAAAATTTTGAATATTATATAAAATCTATGTCAGCCAAAAAAAAAGAGAATCGTTTTGAGTCACAATGTAATGTATTCTACTACCTATAATAAAAAAATAAGAGTTCAAAAAAAGGCTGCAAAATTTTGGAAGGGGAACAAATATATGTCAAAAAGAAGCCAGTTAGATGTACACATTGTGGAGTTAAGCTATCTGGATTAGAAATCTAAACTCTGTATGCTTCTCCTAACTCATCTACAAAATGGTCACCATGTTAGTACTTACATCTTTATGTATTTAGTACAGGGTCTACAGGGCCTTACCGCACAGATTAGACTCATAGTGGTCCTCCTGTTTTCAGCCTCCCAAACACTGAGATTACAGGCATATGCCACCATACTCAGTCTCAATCACCCTCTCAGCATGCCCTGGTGATGAGGCTGGCATGACACACTCGGATCAAAATCCGGGTCCCTGAATCTGCCTAAGCACGCACTTTGGTCCACGAAGCTATCTGGCCAGCCAAGTAATTAGTTTTTAAGGGAAGTTTTGAAAACAAGCCAAATTCTAACACTAAAACATATCATAGTATATATGAGACTAACAATAATTTGACTCTACTATTTTTAATTCAGTAATGTTAGTTTTATTATCTAAGTTGGCTTTCTGCCAGATCCTGGTCTCTTAAAATGTGGATCTAATACATCTCTCCCTATTTAGCTTAAAACACTATTAAGAATCATCCTGATCATCTGAAATCAATAAATGAGACAAAGCTGAGGGAGCGTGCATTTAATGCCATGATCATCCCTGAAAACACAGTAGGACAAATATCCAACCTACTTTTTTTTGTTTTTAGGTTAGTTTAGTTTTTGTTTGTTTGTTTGCTTTGTATTTTGTGCAAGATCTCACTATGAAACTCGAACTCAAAGTGATCCTCTCATTTTTGGCCTCCCCAGAGCTGGGATTCCAGGGTTCGCCACTATGCCTGGACTTGGTGATCGGCTCAGCAGGCCTCGGGGCAGAGCCAGTACACCGTGCAGTGCAAAGGGATGAAATTCTAGCCCCTGAGCTTGCCTAAGCAGGCCCTTAACCCTTTGAGCAATCTCTCCAGCCCTTGTTGTTGCTTTCATAATGAAACCTTGCTTTTAAAAAATAAAATATAGTGGCAGAAGTTAAAACTCAGTGGCACAAGTGCCTTCCTGGTGAACTAAAAGGTCCTGAGCTTGATTCAAAGAAAACAAAACAAAAGCTAAACCAACCAAAATGTATTAAGCAGCTTTTTCCTTATACAATGTCTGCTCGGATTTCCCAATCTTTTTCAGTGCCCTGTGTCCAAAGACTCATCAGTTCCTTAATCATTTATTCAAAACTACACAGAATGTTGCTTTGCATAACATCTTCAGAGCCTTAGGCAATGTATGTTGAAGAACTTTTTGAACATCAATGAGGGTAGTATTGCTCCTCCCCAGTATTTAAGTAATGTGCATGGAGCTTAGCACCTCAACAACATGGCTGTGCTACAAGTTCTGCAGTCCACTTTTCTTAATCATTAACTCCAAGAGGACAAGAGCAGAGGGCCTTGCTGCTTAGCAACCAGCCACACTGCAGGAGAGCCGCAGCACTCCTTCCCAGGGATTTGGACAGTGTGCTCTTCCCTGAGCGACAGCAGTCATTACTGCCAACATGCAAGCTGAGAGTTCTAGAGCATGTTGATGGAATACTGGGGGAGGATTCCCAACTGTCTCCTATACTCACTGCCAGATTAACTCATTGATTATCTTCCTTCTAGGTCCCTTCACCACCCCTGTTACAAAGCTTTTATTACCATCATTTGTAAATCTATGCCCATCCTTGTGAAGAACAATTGATTGATACTTCTTCAATTTATGATGTGTAATAGGATTCTTGATTTTAAGGAAGGGGCAGTTGCTTAGAAACCCAGGTGGCAGCATCTGCAAAGACAGTTATTAATTACTGAACCTTTATAATACAATACACAGGCAGACTAATTTTTCCTAGTTATTTTTGGGCAGTGGAATTCTTTGGAATTAGATCCATATTTTAAACAGGACTGAAGCAATGAAATGCACAATAGGAAATATAAGATACGACGTTCTAGTCTGTGCAGTTTCAGTGAATTGAAGGGCTTGATACTGGGCAAGAGAGAGGGAGCTATTCCGGTAGTTTAATACCCTATCCATAAATCCATCCCTCTAGTGAATGTGGCTAGAATCCTTGATACTCATGAATGCAGACCCCAAGACCAATGTACAGGTTCATTACTAATTAACAAAGCACCAATATTGTGTTACTGTGATCATAGCTATAAAAATGTGTTCTACAGCTTCAACAGTGGGACATTTCAGGTCCTCTTTGTATGGACTCCAAACCATTTCACTTCTCCTTTTAGGTCTTCCTGAGTTTCCTCCTTGGTACATTAAGTATATACTGTCCACACTGGAAGAAACTAAAAATAATATTGAATAAGAAATTCATGGTAGATGTGTGTGTGTGTGTGTGTGTGTGTGTGTGTGTGTTTTACATGAATGCATTTTTCTCATGTTTCTTCTTGAGACCAGCAGACTGTGGCCTAAATCATTTTAAAACATGAGTCATGTGAGCTGGGCGTGGTGGTGTACACCTCTAATCCCAGCACCTGGGAGGTTGAAGCAGAAGGATTGCCAGGTAAGTTTGGGGCCAGCCTGTGCTACCTAGTGAGTTCTAGTGAGGCTGAACTGTATGAGAGAGTCTGTTGAAAATAAAATAAAACATGAGCTAAGTTAAAATTGTCTTTCCTTAAATTTGGGGTGCCGTGTATTATGTCCAGCAATGGGACTACTGAATTGCACATAAAGGTGAACACATGGACTGCACTCTAAACTTGAGAGGTCAGAAAATGCACCCCAAATGAAGATGGTTTTACTATTTGGCCATTTTACATGAGACTTAAAGTCAGGAGGAAGTAATAAGAGGATTACGAGCAAACAAGCCATAGATATTATCATTAAATTTAATAGTCCAACATTTATTGCTATTTTTCAGAATCTGTAACCTTTAACAGATTCGGGGAAAATACTGACATACACTGAGAAACAGTACAACAACACAGATTCCACTGGAGGCGCATGAAGGTCAGGAGCAGCCTTCACTACTAGGGAAAACATGGCTATTGATTTTGCTGTAAGACTATGGAGACTACGTGTTCATTTCTTCACTACAGATGATAGTATGAGAAACTGAACACATAAGTAAGTCCTGAAACATATGATGGATATTGTGGATTGGGAAGGAAATATTCCAAAGAAAAGACAAACCATGATGGGGAAAGGGGAAAGGAAGGTAAAAAGAAAAAAAAAAAACATATATATATATATATATATATATATATATATATATATATATATATATATATATACAAAATAGTTAAGATAGTTACACAGCTAGCTTCTTTTAGTTCATTGAAGAGAAAAGTTTGGGATAATATTGTCTGGCCATGGCATCATACCTTGTAAACTGAGTAAACTACCATGAAGTTAACAATACACAATGGATGAATTATTGTAACTCTCCTACTAGCTGGTTCCAAAACTCAGTTTTATTGTTATTTTTATTTTTTTCTCTTTAAATTAAAACACGGCCAACAATTAGAAGAAAGTGAAATAGGAAATGATTCCAGGAAGCTTCAACCGTGGGCGACTTTGGGAAGGAGTGATTTTTGAATTCCTCCTCAGACTTAGCAAAACTGAAGTTCAAAACTGTAAAATGTATCGCAGCGAAAGCAAGAGTTGGGTTGCTTAACAATGAGGCGCGCTTTGACTCCAAAGCTTGATCTTCTACTCGGACTAGGACACACTGCCTCCCAAATCAATTAGCTCAGCCACCTGCTCGCTAATGAAGAGCTTCCTTGTTGTGGCCTGATGCACGGTGCTGCTGGTCTTGGCAGGCAACAGACAGGGAATCTCCTAATCCTAGCAAATTTCCCAAACATTGCATCTGTGGAAACCTATTGTGTGGGCACATGTGTGTGCACCTGCTCCCAGGAGACCTTTGGTATGTGTCAGTCACTGTGTTTCTTTTGCATATTTTATTAATAACCTCCTAAGTCAAATTTGTGATGCTTTACTTTTTGGGACAGTCACTGCATGACTCAAATATATTCGATCTGTGTCTGCTGAATAATTAATTTGATGCTCCTCTTTACTGTCTTTTGTTGAATATGAAAGAATCTGACCAGATTATCATTTAAAATACTTCCTTTTAGGTAATTGCAAGAAACTTCTAGGAATAATTGCTGGCATGCAGAACTAATTTTGGCATTAAGAGATTACTAATTGGGGAATGCTATATTGGATTATTTGCTGCTGCAAAGGGCTAAATGAGATCATAGACTCATATTTTGTGCTTTTCTTTTATGTGCTGCTTAAAAAGTTATCAGGAAGCCACAAATGTCAATAGGTAAAGGTTGATGTTAAAAAGTAACACCATTAAGGCGCTTAACACAATTGCTGAGTATCCAATTTTGAACACTTTCTTATATGTCTTTTTTAAATTATGTTATAATGTCAGCAGGTATTTATAATTCATTAGATATTGGCAACCTTCATGGCAAATTCATAAGTGGGTCAAACTGTTAATATATTATATGTATATTTTATGTATGAGATTTTAACCTGTAAGTCTATAATTCTGCCTTCATATGTTAATATAATTATTATATATGTGTGTTCTATATATATGTATAGTTGTGTGTATGTTTATATTCAGTGATTATAATCTGTGTATATGTATACAGGGAAGTTAAATCTCCATATTTCCTTCAAAAATTCATAGGTAAACTTCTAACATTTGTAAACAAATTCAAAGAAAATGATTAAATTTAAAATTCACTAGCAAAGAGGGCCGGCCAAATAGCGTAGTGTATTGAAGTGCCTGCAAGCAGATTCAAAGGCCAGAGTTCAATCCCAGCACCGGCCAAGCCAGCCCTGTCCCCGGGGCCTGCTGAGATGGCAATGGAAACCGGGAGTGGTGGCGTGAACCTGTAATCTCAGCTCCTAGGGAGGCTATAAGCAGGCAGATCACTGGGAGTCCGATCTAGTAGTGAGACCCTGAACACCCTGTAGACCCTTTTCTAAAATACAAATAAATAAATAATAAATAAACAAATAAATAAAATTCACAAGCAAAAGAAGGTCATCTTTAAGAAAAACTCATGAAGTTGACCCTATGTCATTTTTTTCTATGCTGTTGCATATTTGAGAAACTGTCTAGCCTATTGAGTTACTTAGTACCTTTATCACTAACCAAAGCACTATATCTCTATTCTTTTACTTCAACTGTGAGTTACATTGCTGTTGTTGCTGTATCCTACATCTGTTGACTAAATTTCTCACATTGTTAAATAAAGGTACGATAGTGTTTCCATAGTTTCATCAGTTAAGCTCATAGGTTTAGGAGTGATTTGCTTTCCAGAAATCTTTCCTGTTCACCATCTTTAGATTTAAGCTACTCCTCTATTAAATTTTGCTTTGCAAAGAATGCAGTTGTACATAAGCTATGATACCAAAGGTAAATATATCTTTTAAACCACTTCATTGGGATAAGAATGATATGTGACAAATTTTGAGATAAGCATATTTCGTGAAACGTTCCAATCTATGCCATCAACATAAACATCATCTCCAATAGTTTCCTTCCATTGATACTCATAATTATGTTATAATAATTATAGTTAATATGAAGTCTATCATCAGCAAATTATTAAGATTATACTATATATATATATATATATACACGTATAATATAACATACACTTATTCTATCTTTAAGTTCTCCCCATTTTTTCTTTTCCCAAAACATTAGTAACAAGTATTTCATTCTCTGTTTTTACAAGTTTATTTTAGATTCCTTAAATAAGAATCTTATAGTAGTTTTGTTTTTCTTTTTGTGGAGTAGGGGATTGAGCTCAGGCCCTCGCGCTTCAAAGGCAAGCACTTATTCTACTGAGCTATCTCCCTGGCTCCAGTAGTTTTTTTTTTGTTGTTGTTGTTGTTTTTTTTATGTCTGGTTTATTGCACTTAACACGAGGCCCTTCAGGCTTTTTCACAGTGTCACAAATATCAAGATATTTTTGCAAAAGCTAAGCAATGTTCCACTTGTACGCGCATCCTATTGTCTTTACCCATTCATCATTTGATGGTCATTTGAGCTGCTTTCCTGTTTTGTTTATTGCAAATAATGCAACAGTGTATATAGGGATATAGAAAGATCTCTTTGGGATTCTGATTTAAATTCCTCTGGATCAAGACTCAGAAGTGGGATTGTAGGACTGTAAGGCAATTCCACTTCTAGCTGCCCAAGGAGCCTCCTACCAGAGTTGCAATACTGCTGTGCTTTCTTACTAATAATTCCCTTTCTTCTGTATCATGGATACTTAGTATTGTTATGATTTATAGCTGGGCTTCCACCAAGAAAACCCTGAGCCTTACTGTCTGTTGTGTTTCACTGGTCTGTATATGTGCTTTTTTGTCAGGACTGGGGATTGAACTCAGGACCTTGTGCTTGCCAGGCAAGTACTCATTCTATTGAGCTATCTCCCTGGCCCCCTGTATGTGTGCTTTTATACTGGTATAGTATTGTTTTGATTAAAGTAGCTTTGTAATACATTTTGAAATCAGGAATTGTGATACCTCCAGCTTTGGTCTTTTCCCCAAAAATTTCTTTGGGTGCTAGGGAGTCTTTTGTGGTTATCTTTATTAATGTTATTATTATTTTTCATGTATTAGTACAGGGTCTACAGAGTATCACTACACAAATTGAACTTGTACTGATCCTCCAGTTTTCAGCTTTCCAAGCACTGGGATTATATGCACATACCACCATGTCCAGTTTCAATTGCCATCTTGGTGCACACCAAGGGCAGGGCTGGCATTGCACAGCGGGGATTGAACCCTGGTCCCTGTGTCTGCTTAAGCAAGCACTTTAATCCACTTAGCTATCTGGTTGGCCCTATTGGTTATCTTTATTATGATAAGAACTTTTTTCTCTGTTTCTAAATCAAATGCCTTTTGACTTTTGCTATGGATAGTTTTAAATCTATAGAATACTTTTGAGATTATGGACACTTTAACAGTACTAATTCTTCCAATCTTAAGCATAGAATATTGCTCTATTTATTTCTGTATTTTATTGCATGATTGTTTTATATACTTTGGGGATGTTAGCTTTTTATCTTCTTGATTATATTTATTCTTAAATGATTATTCTCTTTCTTTAAAGGAGGACACATTTATTTGACTCATAGCTAAGTAATTTTGCCTTTGTGAATGGTTTGTTATCTTAATTTCATACCAAGATAAGCCATTGTTAGTGTATAGAAATGCAACTAATCTCTGTCCATTATTTTTGTATCCTACAGATCAGACCAATTTGTTTATTGCTTGTTAGATCTTTTCATTTTTTTTTTTTTTTCAGTTTGGAAGCAGATACTTTAATAATTGACAAAATCATAAAAAGCCCATGGTAGATACCTTAGTTCATCCTTCTAATAAGACTGTTGATTTTGTCCTCCCTATTTTTAGCACCTCCACCTTCTACAAAACGAGTGGTCCTTTTTATCATTCCACCTCGTGGAGATGACGACTTGAACAGCCACAGGAAGTTGTTTGCCTCTTTGAAGCATTTTCCAACAGTATAGATCTCATGAATCAGATTCTCCATGCAGATGATGCCACATTTACCAAGAGATAGAGCAATCAATGAAATTGTCTGTCAAGGCAATTTGCTTCTTTTTTTTTTTTCAGTACCAACAATTGCACTCAAGACCTTGTGTTTGCTAGGGAGGTACTTACGCTGATGAGCTATATTCTCAGCCCCCTGCGATTCGTTTCTTATTGACTTTGCCGTAACCACGCTTGTATTACTAGTTCATTTACTGAGTTCACGTTTGGGTGCCCCCACGCAATATGTGGCTCCCCATTTCTCAGCATGGTGATTGAAGCCTTGTTGAGCTTAACGAAGGTACCATTGAAGATTTGGAGAAGGGGAAGAAGCTGTAACAGCTTGCGGACATTTGGACTCATACCACTGATAACCCTGATCCGGATGACAAATGCCGGTTTGGGCTCTGCAGGGACATAGAAGTTGCTAGCTTTTCCCACCATCCTAGCCATTCGGATCTCAGTTCTGTACATCTGTCTCTATTCCTTATGATCGTGCCTGGCTTTTTCATAGATGAGCTTCCTCCTCACCTTGCTAAGCATCTTCTGGGAAAACTTCTTTCTCAGGTGCTTTGTCTTCAACTCTGTGAAACGTCTTTGCCTTTTCTTAAGGGTTTCTAGCACAGTAGGTAGCTTATTTTTCTTCTCTTCTACACCCTCCATGGCTCCAGATGGAAAAGAAAGACCCTTTCACTTTTGGTGGAGTCTAGAGTTTTCTACATAAATGACTGTGTCATCTGTAATGAAAGGTAATTACTTCCTCCTTTTTGATTTGGAATAACACTTCCTTATTTTTTTATTTTATGGAAAAAGATAAAAGAATTTCATAATAAGATACTAGAAGAATAACAATAGTAGTATACTACATGCTGCTATCTTCAGAGTAGTTTTTCAGGGTAAATGACAAGGGCACAAACATTCTTCAATTGATCTTAGCACAGCTCTTTCTTTTCATTGAACTAAAAGACACTACTTGCATTTTTCCCTCTTCCCTACTGTCCTTTCTCCTGTTCCCCATCCTAGTTCCTGCTAATAAGTTCCAAACTGTGCAAGAGATATTGTGAAATGGGAAAAGTTGTTCAAAATAACTTATGTACTCCGTTGCTTAATTTCTCTGATAGAACATATTTTTCTCTGAAATACAACACTCAGAACAGGCAGTGATGCTTGGTCAAGACTCCAGAAGAAAAAATTTCAGTTTTTAGTGTTCAATGTAATGTTAGCATTTTTTGGCTAGTGCCCTTATTGTGTTAAAATAAATTGCTTCTGTAACTCATTTGCTGAGTTTGTATCCTTGAAGGCTGTTGAAATTTGTCAAATTTTTCTGCATTAAATGAAATCATAAAATGTTGATTTCCTTTTTATTAACGTGATATATCACACTGATTTATTTGCATAAGTCCATCCTTCACTGTAATACATATGGCTACCATTCTAGTTTGCTAGTATTTGGTGAAGATGTTTGCAACTGTGTTCACCAGAATATTGAACTACTTTGATTTTTCTTGTGATGAGTTATCTTGTTTTGGTATCTGAGTGATCCAGATGCCTCAGAGAAACAATGCATAAAATAATTCTTTTTTTGTAAAATTTGAAAGATAGATAATTCATTTTTAAAGAGTTTAATATAAATTATCTTTCAATCAGCAATCCCTATAATTTTCTTTTTGAATTTTGAGTCAATTTTCTCATTTGTTTTTATTACATTCAGGCTTTCTAAATCTTGCCTGAGTCCTACTGAGTTGTTTATTTCTAAGAACTCACCTGTTCCTTGAAGCCTGCTTAATATGTTGGTGTAAAATTGTTTACAATTATTATATTTTTCTTCCTATGCTGAGCACTCAGAAATTCTCACTTGCTAGGCATGCATTTGAATTATTTCTCCAAATCTCATTCCTATAACTGTGATTTTGGTAGCTACTTAAAAAATCTGTGACATTGATTTTAATACCTCCTCTTTTAATTCTAATTTTATTTCATTTTTTGTTTGTTTTTTGCTTAGCTAACCTGGAAAATGGTTTGTCAATTCACTTTGTCTCTCAAAACAGCTGAGATTTATTGACACATATGCACATTCCCTGACCGATTTATCTCTTCTCTCACTCTTATTATTTTTTTTTTCTTTCCTCTAACTTGGGGCTTAATTTCCTCCTAGATTTTGATGGATAACATTCTGCTGTGGGAGGCTTTCTATTTCTTTAAGGTTACTGACTACTGCTTCTTCACTGGTGTCATGTTTCTCTGATTCTTCGTGATCATTATAACCTTTCATTCATGATGAGCACCTAATCAACTTTTTGAGTCTGTACAGACCAGACATAGTAAAGATTGACTAGACATAGTATAGACTTTTGCCACTTACCCAGAGATTCTCCTGAACTATCTGTGGACTCCTTTGGGATAAGTGGCTTTGTTTCTGGGCTGACCAGGTTTGTGGAATTTCAATATGTGTAAATCCATATAAAATATGTTTCTGTATGTATAAATCCATATAAAATATGAATCACTGTGCACTAAAAACTTCCCTTCACAAGAGATCAGATAAGATCAGCCTAGGGTTGTTTGACCCTGAAAATCTGACCTGTTAGCTGGATGATTTTCTGTGATGGGGTCTGCCCTGAATACTGTAGGATGTTTAATGATATCTAGTTCCTAGTGTCCAGCAACCCCTTCCTAGCCATGGCAAATAGGAGTGGCTCCTGATATTGCCAAGTATGCTTCTGTGGGAAGAGGTAACAAAATTACCATAGCAGCAAGCCACTGAAATTTTAGAAAAAAAATTGTGATTTATTGTTTGAATAAAACATATACCTTTAAGGTTTCCTTATAACCAAATATTCATATGGGAAAGCCAGGGTGATGAAAATATTATTAGCCATATAAATCTCTCTTTCTTTAATGTTAAAATTGCTATTTTCCATAAATTTGTTTAACTTCTTGATATTCACTTTTTCTTGTTCAATTGCTCTAAATGAATTTGTCAAGATTTGTTAACAACGTAAAATTACAATGTTAACGCTGTGGATTAATGGTATCCCTAACCTCATTCTGTACCGTGTGACTCTACTGCAGGAGTAAATGAAGTCTACTGTTCTCCCTTTTCTTGAGTCTTGGCAGAACTGATGAAGCCAGTTCCAAGCTGAAGACTCACAATGCACTTTCACTGTCTCCCTTGCTTTTGTTAGAAATCCTCACCCTAGTTTTCCTGAAGATATCTGAACTTGCATATTGAAGAAATGTGAGAAACCACATGCAAGGGTGACAAGTTCCTTTTCATGCAGAAGTCAAGAGCCCTTTTTTTCTGTTAGCCAGTCCATTAGCTGACTACAAAATTATTGAGTTTAGGTAAAGTCACTGAAGTGCAGATCAGTAGAATTACCCAACCAAGTATAGGATTTTAAGTTAAATAAAAACACATCAACATAAGAAACTAAGTTTTAGAGATATTTATTATATAAAACTATTATACCAGTTTAAAAATCTACTTGTTTTGATATTGTAGATCATCTCTAAGATTTTGAGTTGTACTTTTTCTCCTTAGCCTTTCCTTATTAACTTGTCAATGTAGAACTTCGTGAGTTAGATTTTCTTTCAAGGGGACACGCTCTAACATAACTTCAGTTGGTAAAAACACTCTAAGTCCTTCTCCAAGCTCTGAAAGGATGAGATGGTTTATTACTGGACATTACTTTTCATGTTCATCAAAACTATTTTAGTTTATAATAACTGTGATTGTTATCAATGACATGATCAGAAAAGGTCTTGTGATATTTAGTAATATTTTAAAAACATATTAAGCTTCAGAAAACTGTGTTGGATAACACTAAAGTTAAAAGTTAAGACTTGAAGGGCAAGCTAAATAACTCATCAGATTAAAGCACCTGCAAGCAGGCCCAGGGGCGAGGGTGGTGTTGGTGGTTCAATCCCCGGGCCTGCTGTACCAGTCCCACCCCTAGGGCATGCTGAGAAGGCAGTTGAGACTGGGTATGTGGCACATGCCTATAATCTCAGCTCTTGGGAGGCTGTAAACTGGTGGATCACTTCAAGTCTGATCTAGGCAGTGAGACCCTGAACACTCTGTAGACCCTTCCCTAAAATACAAAAATAAATAAATAAATAAGAAAAAAATTAAGCCTTGACTAGACTTTCCACATCTAGTCAAGACTGTGGAAATGAAATATATTCCATTTAAAACTTGGAATAAATTTAATCTAATAAATACAAATCATCTATGGAATCACATTTTCCAAGACATTTTGGTTTTGTAGTCTTGTACTATAATTCCAACTTTTAAGTACATTGGACTTACTGATTGCTTCAAAAAATTGTTTACTTTGGAATTAGTTCTCCTGAAATTCAAGTTAGTTTATGTAACTCTGGGTGATTGACATCCACAAAAATCAAAATACGAGCCAGCTAAATGAGACTTGAGTGGAAAATCCTAGTATACTAGAATGAGAAACTAATTGTAAATGAACTTGTAAGGGTCTTATCAGTCTATTAAATGTTTATTTTATCTGTTATTTATATCCATTTACAGTAAAGATCAATATTTGGTTAAGTATCATTGAAAGAGATATGCTTAATTTTTCTTCCTGGACATAATTTGAGGCCTGCGTAGATAAATGGGTGCAGCCAGACACTACATTGGTAAGTGAAAGAAAGCAGATTCACATGAACAATTACTATTCTCACTAGTGTGAGAACCTGAAAGAGTAATTAAAATCTAAAGGTATAGTAGTAAGTGTGAAAGGGAAAGAATTGGTTTAATGGGAAGAATTTGTTTAATTTGGGAGCACTAACTATAAAATTCTGTCATTGGTGTTTCATACATTTTTTAGCAGATAATAGTAACATAATATATCTGATCAGAGGAATAATCATGGACCAAAAAATTATAGCCAACTGTATCAATATTGTGTTAATGAAAAATGAGACAATATGAAACTGTTTTATTTAGTTGGCCGTCTGAGCAACTAAGTTGAAGATAAAATTATCTGATACAGCAACCATTGTTGAATTCCTATTACTTTGCTAAGTGAAATCTTGCATCATTTCTATTTTTTCCTATCAGTATTTTGTATTCTTCAAAAAGTTTTAAAAATTAAAACATTAACATGCCAAGAAGATGATGAGAACTACAAAATACTCATGACTTTATGACTGAAACAATTATTTCATCATTAGAGATTACCATCAGAGCACCATGAACCATAACTTACTTGGTGGAAGACACAATTTTAGCAAGCAAGATTGTTAGTTATCTAGCCATTAATCAATCCACAAAATAGCTATGAATTTCAACAGAGAAATCTCTCAACCATATGTGTGAGGACAGACTTTTTTCTTAGCTCTACTTCTGCCATTAATGTTTTTCACAAATACAATGTACACTTACATTCTCTAGGGCCTATTATGGCAACTTAGTGTACCATCACACCAGGTTTCAGAGGCTGGCATGGTGCACCAGAAGTTCTGGGACCAGCATAGCATGTAGCACTGGGGATCAAACCCAGGTCCTTGCACTTGCCAGGCAGGTGCTTAGAACACTGATCTATCTCACCAACCCCACAGCCACTTCTCAAAGTAAAAAATGTGAAGTGCACAGAGACTGATAGTTTGATACTCCAAGAAGAGCTACAGTTTTATTTGGAACCTCTCAATTTTTAAATGATTCCAATGCATTTTTTTAATGTATATGGTGCAAAGGATAATTTTAAAACTGGCATGGTAACAAAGACTTCTTACAGCACCTTTGTGGCAATTGCAAGGTCTGGAGTTCAGTTCCCAGTACAAAAACAAACAAAAATCCAAAGACTTCTATGATCTTTGATCCTTCATATTTTCCATTTCACAGATATCTCATAATGTTTTTCTGTTAGCCTATATTATTCGTGAATATCAGAGTTCCAAGCAAATTTATGTGCCTAAGTTCCTTCCACTGTCTGCCATGTATGTGTTCTTTTTCCATTTTGATAGAATCACTTCTTCACACCTTGAGCACTTACCATGTCCCAATGTATGTTATCCTTGTACCTCTAGATATGACACCTGCAATGATTGGAATTAAATATTTGCATTTCAATCTCCTCATGGCACTGTGAGACCTTTGAGGAGAAAAGGCGCATCTCCCTCTTTGTATTTTTAGTGTTTCATACTACTCATAACTTATTATAGGTCCTCAACAGATTCTGAATGAAGAAACTGACAAAATGAATAATGTTAACAGTTTCTTGACTTTATTTTTAAAAGATTCTCTTTAGAGATGATTCCAAAGAACAGTTCAGATCTCTAACCTCTTCATAATAAACAAAATCCTATTGGGAGATAGAAACTACCACACCAGCCATTTGAGCTTTCTCTAGTTGAAAACTAGGCTTTTGAAAATATAAATATAAGAGCTTTAAGATGTCACAGTGACAACATTATAAGAAATCTTCCACCATTCTGAAAGAGGTCAAAAATAAAAAAGGAAATGATTGCACCTGCTAAGATATATTACAGCAGTAGGGTTCATCTTGGAATAAGAGGAGTGAAACAGATTTAAGAATGCTTTGTAGGCATGGTGTCAGAGTTTTTCCAGCTTCAGAAGGTTGCCATAGAACAGGGCTTACATCTCTGAGGAGGGTCATTCCTCCTGGTGCATCTAAGGGAGGCACAGTGAAGCTTGCTTCTGTGAACTTTAGAAAATTTTGGTTGAATCAAAATAGAAAATTTTGACTCAAGTGTTGATTCTGCAAAAGCTGCCACTCCCAGGGTGAAGATGAGAAGGTGAAGTGAAGCTTGAGCCTCTCTCTGCTCTCTCCACCTGGCAGAGCCAAACATGGCCCCAGGACAAAAATGGCAAAGGACAAGAAAATTTTGCCGAGCCCCAGCCCTGGTACAAACAGCCAACCAGATGAGTTTGAAGTTGAGAGTGCGGAAAAGGCATAAAGCATTGAAACAGAGGAGGCGAGAAGGCAATGAGCCATTTGTGTTCAGTAACAACTAAATAAAAACACAGTCAAACTGTATTAGTACAATCATCTTAACTATCCTGTGAATATACATACACGATCTTTCCCCCTCCCTTTCTTCTCTCCTTTCCCCCATCCCAATTGCTTCTTCCTTTTGATGAGTTTCTTTCCATTTTCCTACATCTATTGTACCTCTCAGATGTTATTTACTCTTTCAGTTTCTTACATTAGACAGATATCTACACATGTGGGTCTGATTTATTTCACTTATGAGTATAGCTTCTAGGTGCATTTAACTTTCAACGAATTTTCTAATTTTTTCATAAATTATTAAAAAATATCTAGTACCACTACTTGTTTTTGGGTTTTGAATCTCCAGAAAGAAGCAAAACAATACATACAGTGAGACCATTGGAACCGTTGTTTATAGAAAATGTAAATACACGCATGCAGAAACTTAGAAATATTTTAGTACAGTCCATTTTCTTGGCTTCTGCTGCTACAAATATGCATGTGTTGCTTAGCTGTATAATCCGCCTTTGCTTTTCTACCAATTACTATCTGCTAATACATTATTTAAGTGAGTTATTTATCATTACTAGGCTTTGCCATCTGTCAAAAAATGTAATTAGACATTCCAGTTGACAAAATATAACTTCTATGCATGCCAGAGTCTTTGTTCTGTTCATTACATGTTGCAGACAACTGGAACGGTGCCCGGGTTGCTCCTGGTAATGCTTTCCCAAGTTCCCTCCTACCAAGTGTGGCATTCTAGAAATTTTATTTGTTTATGTGAAATGCAAACACAATTTTGGGCAAGTAGTTAAAATCAGCTCTGTTGGTTGGATGTATACATTTTGTGTGTACCTGTGTGTCATACCTCACAACTGAATACAATTGTGATTTGATTTTAAATCTTTCTTAAAGCTTAATCTATTAGGTAAATCAACCACATGCTTTGTGACTACACCACTGTGCTTTATAGTTTGATTATAATAGTCAATGTATTATATTAAATAAAATGTCTAATAATTGCCACTTAACATTTAACAAGTTGTATCTAATATATAAGCTTCCAATAATTCATATCTACTGGGAATATTTTTGTTCTTAAAAATGCAAGAAATTATGCTTTTATAGAATCATGTACATAGGTTTGATGTTCCTCTATTGAATAAAAACCAATTTAAGTTTAATAGATTTAGCAATTAACTTCTAAAGTAGCAGAGCAAATTCACATTTTCGCTATCCAAAGATGGAAAGACTATTTTTTTTGGCAGAACCAGGAATTGAACTCAGGCCCTTGAGCTTGCCAAGGAAGTGCTTATTCTACTGAGCCAACTCCCCAGCCCTTAGAAAACATTTACCTTTATAATCTTAACACTTTCTACTATGAAAATTACATATTTATCATGTGATCTACGACAAATAAAATAATTTTCTTAGTTGAATATCTGTTTCCTAGATAACTAATAAATATTACATTTTTTGTTTGTCAGCATCTTCAGTGAATTTTCTGGTATATTCAGTTGTGTGTTCTAATTAGTTTATGAAGACATTCATAATATTTTTGGATAGTAATTTTCAAATAATGTCAAGGTAATGAAAATTTTTATCAGATGTATAGCATATAATTTAAGAGATTTCAATGCTTTATAAATTTGTCAATCACATCTTTCACATTTTAGTCTTAATTTAGTAGGTTTGTATTATGAGGTTTGTGGATATAATTATTCAAGATTTCAGTAAGTTAATTTTATTTAAATATTTTACCTCCTTTTAATTTAATTTATAATAAACATCACATTTATATTCATGAAATGTGTTCAGTATTAATCCACCTTAATTTTCCACATATTTTCATCACCTGTCTTATAATTATGAAAATAATAACATTTGCCTGAGAGTTTTAAATGTCTTAGGTATCAAGTGTCTCATTCAGCCATATGCTGGTCCCCTCTCTCTGACTTACTTATTGGTTGGTATATGGATCACTCAGTCAGTATCACGACTTTTGAAATTACAATGTCTCAACAGTGTGTGTGGACTAGATAAAGAAAACAAATCACTTCTCTTTGGGATTTCTCACCAAATTATTTTGGCCATTATCTTATACTTACACCACAAGGTGCAAAATATTAGTTTGTCAAATAATGTTTAAAAACTCTCTTCAACTTTTAATGGAGAATGCAATAAATTTATTAATTTGTTAGAAAAGGTATCTTTATCATTGGGACTTTTTCAATTTATGTGTACATAAATGTGTCATATTCTTACATGTCTTTTTATAAGCTCTTTAGTAGAATTGTTGTCTCATATATTTATTGTTTTTTGTTTTATGTTTGCTGCTATGTTCTGTCTTGTTGAAGTCTTCCAGTGATTTGCAAATTTGATGCATCATATGACATGATTACATTTTAAAGATTTGATTACTGTTGCTTAGGAATATTAGTTTCTCTGTCAGTCTCATATTCAGCTACTCTTCTTATCTGCAGTACTCTCTACAGCGGCCCTTCTAGTCACAGCTCCACAATGCTATTAAGGTTATTGCTAGATCATTCACATATTCACTTCATCTTTTCTGTGTTAAATATTTTTATATACTCACGTATTTGTTCAGATAATGTTTCTTACAATTGCCATGGATACTGTGTGGGAACAAAAGTGAAATATGACCTCTCAGTAGAAGTTTAAATACTTTAAATATTTTATTTATACCTCACTCAATGCACTTTTCATTTTATGTTATTTCTTACATAGTTTATGAGACCATGGATCTAGTTGTATTCTTAAAGCCAATTGGATAATGGTGAGGTCTTTAGGTGGTGCTGCCATTGGCACCAGGTGGAACTTGAAATGAGACCCAGAAATGAGACCCAGGGGAAGGAAATAGTTATTGAGGTTGTGCCTTGAATAGATATTTGGAGCTGATCTCCTTTCCCTCTCTTTTATTTCATAGCTACCATAAAGGGACCAGCTTCGCTCTAACACATGCTCCCCGCCATGATGTTTAACCTTACCACAGGCCTAAAGCAATGAATGGGACCAAGAAACCATGGACTGAACCCTCTGCAGCCCTAAGGCTTTAAAAAACCTTTTCTCCTTTAAATTGTTTATATGAGGTACTTGGTCACAGAGATGTACAGCTGAGTAGCCCATGGTAATGGTTCATGCAGTGCCGTAAGTTACTAGCTTGCAGAAATAATCTTTAAAGAATCAATGTATTATTCATTTTACAGTATATTGAGACAGATGACCTCAGTAAGTATCCATGGCACTAATATTGTTCAATATAGTAAAAATGGGTTGATTGGGTAATATACAGCTAAGATTTTGGATCCCTTAGTACTAAAAATTGTTGAATTGGTCTTTGTCAGATATTCATGATGAATAACTGTACAGCATTACCTTCCAATTACTTTAGGCTAGGTGTGGTAGTTCATGCTTATAATCCCAGAATTTAGGAGATGGAGGCAGGAGAATCACCACAGGTACAAAGCTAGCTTTGGCTACATAGTGAATTCAAGATTAACCTGAACTACATAGTAAAATTCTGGCTGAAAAAGAAATCACCTTAGGAATTGTAAAAGTCAATGATGCAATAACTCTGAAAAAGTATGTATTTACAAAGGTAAACTACTGGTTATATAAATCTCCTAGTTTATTACAGGCCTCAGTACTTTCTGTTCCCAGGTCTTGTACCGAAAAATTGAATCTTTTTTGGTATTGTTATTCAATCTGAGCCTATTAGTTATTTTAACTATTCCTAATAATGGAATAGTGTTGAAAATTCCCATGATCCTCAGCAATTTCAATAATTAGAAGTGCCTTAAGGTATACTATGATATATTTGGTGAAATCATTGCAAGGTGGAGTACTTAACATGAAATTAATAGAGGAGATAGGGTGCTTGTCATTCCCATGAGATTTTATCCTATGAAGAAAGTAAAAAAAAAAAATTCAGTTTTTTAAATTTTTTAAATGTATTTTGGTATAGAGGCTCACAACACAGATTGGACTTGTAGTGGTCCTCCTGTTTTCAGCCTCCCAAGCACTGGGATTAGAGGCACATGCCACCATGCCTGGTCTCAGTGAGTGTCTCAGCACACCCGTGGGGGACATATCCAGCGTGGCACACTGGGGATCAAACCCAGTTCTTGTGTCTGCCTAAGAAGGTGGTTTAATCTGCTGAGCTTTCTGGCTGGCCCAAGAAAGTAAAAATTTTTAAGTTCAGAAATCCCAAAGCAAGGTATTATTCATTCAGGTGAATAAAATAGAGAAAATATGAATAGATAATAGGATCTTATACATTTGTTACCTTCTAAGAAATAATGGAATTATAGTGTTCAAACCCACCTGAATTTAGAAACAAAGATATGGCCCCAAAAATAATTCAAATAAAATAAATATTTGGTTTCCTACATGGAATATGTGCAAATATATAGTTTAAACATGTGTGTGTGTGTGTGCATGTGTGTGTGTGTGTAAGTTGAATATTAATCTAAATCTCAACAACTTATTGTAGGAGCACACTTTTCATTATAATTATTAATACATAATAGCTATACAAATTAATAAGTTTCACCATGTTATTTCCATATTAAATCATGTTTTCATGTTTTCACGATGGCCCTTCTGCATTCAAGACCCTTGTACTCTCTTTCATGTATCTTTTTCCAGGTCTCTTTTATGTCTATAGTAGTTCTTATGTTTTGATTGTTTTCTCATTAAGTTGCCACATATGCAATAAAACATGAAATACTTTATCTTTCTGTGTCTGGATTATTTTATTTAGTATCATGTCTTCCAGTTTCTTCTATTTCCCTGCAAATGATATTTCATTCTCCTTTATGACATAATAATAAATACTCCATCATATACACATATACCTTTTAACTATCCATTTATTTATCTGTAAGCACATAGGCTGATTACATAACTTGACTGCTAATGTTAAAATAAATATGGATGTGCTGGCATCTCTTTTTATAATGATTTCTTTTCTTTCCTTTCAATCTCCAGGCATGGTATAGGTGGGAGGTGGATCATAGTTTTTGGTTGAACCAACATAATATTTTCACTAATATATTAATCTGTACTCTAATGTATATTATTTAAGGATTCCCTTTTCTTCATATTTTCACCAGTATTTGTTATTTATTATATTCTTATTTTTTCCAGCTCATCCCACCCTGAGGTGGGGCTGGTGTAGCATGTGGTGCCTGGAGACCAAACTGCAGTCTCTTGTGCCTGCCTAAGCTTGCCTAAGACTATTGAGCTATCTTGCTGGTCCTGTATTATATTCTCAATGCTAAGTATTCTGATGGGAATAAGCTAGACTCTTAATGTAGTTTTAATTTTATTCAGGGTTCATGTATTAAGCATTTTATCATATATTTATTGGTGATTTGAACTTATTTTTCTTTTGAGAAGTTGTCTTTCATATTGTTCACCAATCTTTTATTTTATTTTTTTTTTTATTTTAGGGAAAGGGTCTACAGAGTATTCAGGGTCTCACTACTAGATCAGACTGATAGTGATCCACCTGTTTATAGCCTTCCAAGAGCTGGTACTACAGGCATGAGCCACCATGCCCAGTCTCAATTGATGTTACAGCACACCCCGGAGGCGGGGCCTATACTACAGGCCCAGGGATCATATTATTTATTTCATAATATATTGAGTATATTAATTGTCAGTCATATGCACAGTTTGCAAACATCTTCTCCCATTTTGTCAGTTATCCCCTCCCTCTGGTGACTGTTTCTTATTCCATGCAGAATCCTTTTAATTCTGTGTAATAGTATTGATCAGATTTTGCTTTTGTGTCCTGAGCTTTCATCCTATTCAGGAAATCACTACCTGTGACAAAATCTTCAAGAGTTTTCCCAGTGTTTTCTGCGAGTAGTTTCAAAGATTCAGGTCTTACATTAAGGCTTTTCATCCAATTTGAGTTGAATTTTGTACAAGATTAGAGACAGAAGTCTAGTTTCCATCTTGTACATGTGGATACTTAGTTTTTCCAGCATCATTTGTTGAAAAAATGTTATTTTGCACACATATGTTTTTATCACCTTTGCCGATAGTTTGCTGGAGATGGATGAATGTATTTCAGAACCTTCTGTTCCATTGTTCTGTATTTTATTTGAATTCCATGCTATTTCTGCTACTGTGGCTTTATAATATAATCTAAAATAAGATATTGAGAGTCTTCCAACATTTCTCTTTTCTTTTCTTTATCTTTTGTTTTTTTGTGGGACCGGCATTGAACTCAGGTCCTTGCACTTCCCAGGGAAGCACTTATTCCACTAAGCCATCTCTCCAGCCACTAAGCATTTCTCTTTTCCTCAGCACTGTGTTGAATAGTGTTGTCTTTTGTGTTTTCATATGAATTGTAAAACTGTTTCTTTTTAGTTATGTGAGAAATGTCGATGACATATATTGCTGAAGAGTTCCTTGAGTCAATAGACCCCTTTTGGTAATATGGTCTTGTTTTAGGTATCTGGTACAGGATCTTACTATGTAGCTTGGACTCATAATGATCCTCCTGTTTCAGCCTCCCCAGCACAGGGATTACAGGTGCGCACTACCACTTGGCTGACTTTATGCACCCAGGGTGGGGCCAGCACAGCATGTAGTGACAAGGATTGAACTGGGTTTTTGAGATTGCCTAGGCACGCACTTAAACCACTGAGCTATCCCTGCTGCCCAGAAATATGACCTCTCAAACAATATTAATTCCCCCGAGCTATGAACACAGAAGCTCTTTCAGTTTCTAGTGCCTTGTGTGATTTCTTTATTCAGTATTTTATAATTGTATAAACATTTCCATCTTTGATTAGAAATTTTCCTAAGGGTATAAGTTCTTTCTTTTTATCTTTCTTTCATTCTACCTTTCTTTCTTTCTTTCTTTCTTTCTTTCTTTCTTTCTTTCTTTCTTTCTTTCTTTCTTTCTTTCTTTCTTTTTCTTTCTTCTTTTTTTCTCTATTGTGAATGGAAACAATTTCTGGATTTTTCCTTCATAGCACTAATTTGGTGTATAAAAAAAGCTACTGATCATTGCACATAAACTCTGAATACTACTGCTTTGTTACATTTCCATGGCTAATACAATTTGGTGGCAATGTTAGGATTTTTAAAGAAAATAACCGTATCACCTCCATATGGTGATAACTTGATTCTGTTTGTGTTCCTCTTGTTTCTTTCTCTTACTTAACTGCTTTAGTTAAATTGTATAATAAAATGGTCACTGAAAGTAATGAATGTAGACACTCTTTCTTTGTTCTTAATTTTAGAGAAAATGCTTTTAGCTTTCTTCATTTACTATTGTTCTGACCTGACTGTGGATTTTTGTGTATAGTTTTTATTATGATGAGGTGTGATCATTCTGCTCTTTGTTTATTAAAAAAGTTGCCAAAAGTGGTTGTTGAATTTAATCAATCTTTTTTCTACATCTAATAACATGATTATGTGATTTGTATTATTCATTATATTTATGTGCTTCATTATGCATTTTTTTCATATATTGACCCATTCTTGTATCCCTGGAATAGCAGTAACTTGCTCATGGTGCATGAACCTTTCAGTGGCTGTCCATTTTATTTGCAGTTATCTTACTGAGGGTTTTCGCATTTATGTTCATCAAAGATGTTTGGTATATAACTTTCTCTGGTATGTGTCCTTCTCAAGTTTGAGTTTCAAAATAACATTGATTTCATTTAATGTATTTGGAACAGTTCTTTGTCTTTTGATTTTTATGTGATATTTTGAACAAAGGAATTATTTCTTTTTGTATTTTTCTTTTTTATTATTTTTATTTAAAGGAGAATAGCTTTTATTTTTAGGGAAGGGTCTAAAGAGTGTTCAGGGTTTCAGTACTTGGTCAAATTTGTAGTGGTTCTCTTGTTTAAAGCCTCCCAAGAGCTGGGATTGCAAGCACGTGCCACCACGCCAAGTCTCAATTGCCTTCTCAACATGCCCTGGGGGTGGGACCAGCACAGTAGGGGGTATTGAACAACAGACCCCTGCACCTGCTTGCAGGTGCTTTTATTCTCTGAGCTATTTGGCTGGCCCTTAATAACATATTTTAAATCCATTAAAAGTAATGCAGAATTTCATTAAAAAATCATGCATATTGTTTTCTTCAAAGTATTTGTTCAGATTCCTAAATACGTGCATCCAAAATTGGTCAACAAAATTAAGAATTAACTGTTCCTTCATTTTTTTTATTTTTTAAAGAGTATGAATTAGAATTCTAAAAATTTTGCAACTGACACAGAATTTCACTTAAGAAAATAATATGAATTTCGCAGTATTTGTTATAATACATAGTGCTGTCTTCCAGTCAGTCATTCATATTACCAGATATATGCAGGTAAAATTGGAAGATTAAGGCAAAAAGAAAGAAATATATAAGAAATTAAGGAGAAAAAGGATAAGGACCAGTCAGCTCAGCAGGCCGAAGTGCCTGCTTTGGCAGAGCACAGAGGCTGTGATTCAATCCCAAGCGTGCCATGCCAGCCCCACCCCTGGGGTGCACTGAGAGGGCAATTGAGACAGGACATGGTGGTGCACGCCTGTAATCCTAGCTCTTGGGAGGCTGTAAACAGGAAGATCACTACAAGTCTGAGTTAGTAGTGAGATCCTGAATACCCTGTAGACCCTTCCCTAAAAATACAAAAAAAAATAATTGTTAAAGTAAATCGTTTTTATGTTTTCTGTACATGCTATTTAAATTACACTATTAAGGAAAGTTTGGAAAAGATGAGGAAGATACTTCTTAACAGAAGAAGCCAATGTGAGAAATGGTGGAGTATATCAGATAGCCCAAATTTTTTCAGGATTAAACAGTTGTTTGGAAAATTGGAGAACTAATTTTATATCATGATAATTGGGAGTGTCACTGATTAAATATTTGGGCTTGATGCAATAAACTAACAGCAATCATTTCAAGTTTTTCTCTTTTCTTTCTGTAAGTTATGTTTTCAGGTCTGGGAAGAAGGAGGAAACAGAGGTGGTGACCCAATGAGAAGGTACAAGGTTAGCCAGTTCTGAATTTCTAATGCAGGAAAGTAGATGTGAGTGCACGAGAATAGGAATATACTGCTTATTTTTGAGAATATAAATGGCTTGGCTCAAGGTGAAAGTTAGTGACTGCAAGCTGCACTTTATCCTTACATTTGATTTATTATTTATTTACTTGTTATTATAGGGATTTGCTATGCAGCTTGGACTCACAGTGACCCTCCTGTCTGTCTCCTAAGCACTAGGATTACAGGTGTGCACCACCAAGCCCAGTTTCTATGGCTGGCACTGTGTGCCTAGCACTCTGGGGCTGGCGTGGCATGTGATACTAGCAGGTGGAACCCAGATCCTTGCACTGGTCAAGCAGGTGCTTAGACCACTAAGCTATCTCCCCAGCCCCCTTACATTGGTTTTGATGGACAAAAAATCTGTCACAAACACTGATTTAAAATACTCTTTGTCAAGAATGAAAACTGGGAATATTCACATTGCAATGAATTCTCTTTATTTGTCAGGGAGGGAAATTTTGATGATCTAAATCTGCAATCCTGCATGAAAACAATTAGCTGAAGTCAACTGCAAGTTCTCCCATTAGACAGAAGATAAAACATCTGTTCTGGCTGTTTCTCAGATGTGATTTGTCTGAGAATAGAGAAGAAAAACAAATTCACTTTCTTCTGTTATGTATTCACAGTACAGATAACTTCTGTGATTCTAACATGTGCGACGATTTCTCCTTATTAGCAAGACAACAGTTTTTTGGAAGCCAACAGCTGAACATCATCTAACTCGATTATGACACCATCTACCTGATGATATTGTCCCTTCATTGTAATGAAAGGCTGCTTTTCTCCTTTATCACAGTTTGAGAATGGAGACCCACAGGACTGACCCCTGCTTCAGATTCAATTACAACTCTTCCCTCAAACTTCTGATCTACTGATTACAAATTAGAATTCTCAAAGTCTTCTGTTAAGCAATTACTTTGCTACAGTGGCCCATGGTAGGCAAAGGATCATGCATGCCAGTTTCTTATAAAAGATACTTTAAAGCATACAAAAAATATCCAGATGAAGAATTAGACAAGCCAAGATCTATAGGGTCTCACTATAGGGTCCCAACTGACATTGCCAAAGAGGGGTTTGTAGCATTTTCTCACTACATATATTACATCCTATTCAATTTCCTATGATTCACAGTCTTTGGCTGTCCAGTTGTTTTCTTCACACTACCCATTTGAGTTTTTATTGTTACTTCATTGCTTCAGTGAGAGAAGCTTCAACCACTGTGCAGAAATACAACTGAGAAAAGAGGTATAATCTAATGCTAATAACAAAAATTGGGGCTGGAGAGACAGCTCAGTGGACTAAACCACGTTCTTAGGTGAGCTTAGGCAAGCACAGGGACTGCTGTTCGATCCCTGGCACCACATGCTGCACTGGCCCTGTGCATGCCACTGCATCTAAGCATAATGATGCATGCCTGTAATCCCAGCACTGAGGAGGCTAAAACCTGGAAGATTGCTATGAGTCTGAGCTTCATAATGAGACCCTGTAACAACCAAATACACTAACAACCAACCAAACATACAAATAATAACCCATAATTTGAGTGAACTAGAAAGGCCTGTCTATTCAGATTCTTCTTGAATGATGTACACAGCATTTTATTTTTTGTGCTCAGGGACAGGACTGCCTTTAGAATGAGTGTCTTGGGGCCAGCCAAATAGCTGAGGATTAAAGCGCCTGCAAGCAGGTTCAGGGGTCAGGGGTTCAATCTCCAGGCCTGCTGTGCTGGCCCTGCCCCTGGGGGGCACTGAAATGCCGATTGAGACCAGATGCTGTGGTACATGTCTATAAACCTAGCACTTGAGAAGCTATAAACAGGCAGATCACTATGAGTCTGATCTAGTAGTGAGACCCTGAACACCCTACAGACCCTTCCCTAAAATACAGAAAAAAAATTAGAATGAGTATCTTATGATTTATTTTCAGACAGGACAAATCATAAATTTTAGTAGCTAACTCCAAGCCCAAAATGTAAGGGGAAGATGAGAATCTATGATCCTACTTGAGAAAGTGAAATTGTATTTTCTATGGCCTGTCTGTGAGAGAGAAAGCAGCAGGTGGATAGGCAGACAGTGAAGGTCTGAGAAAGACAGAGAGATTTCACTTTGAGTCAGGCTTCTGAAGCCTGAAACTCTCCAGCATCACAACAAAAGACTGCCTTTCAACTTTAGCACTTTGACGCTGTTCTTAAGCTACTTCAGGAACCGAGGTCAAAAGGGCAAATCATTTTAACCTTACAGTTCTAGTCATTTGAGCAGTAGTAAGGGATATGGAAATTATATGGCAGGAACCATGGACCAAATCCAAAAAGATACAGACCATAATGTCACAGCTTCATGTAAGGAACACCAGAGGATAATCTAAAGCATGACTCCTCAAGTCATACTGCTGGGTTAGTTAAACTGAGCTATCTAATTATGTGAGCAATCTATTTATAAATTTTACATATTTTCATCACTCCTTCTAAAAAAACTGAGTAGATAAAATTTATCTCACTAAACTTCCTGTATAGAACCAAAAAGTGCAGATATAAAATATAAAATAAAATATAAGAAAACTTCCAAATTTGGAAAGAATGAGCCATGATAGAGACTTTGGGCTCCATGAAACAACTTGTTGATATAATTTAAGAGATTTCATGATGTTTTATATTGTCACATATTTAGAGCTGAAGAAAGAGGGAAACTAAATTTGCCATCTTCAAATGCAAGAAAAGCTCCACTAAAACTTACTCCTTTTAGCTTAACAACCAGGAAAAAATGTAGCCCATTAAGATACTAATCATGTACACAGTAAACAGTTTGCCTATAAACACATGAACAAAGATGAGGTGAAAGCCTACATTTTCCACCTGTGTGAGACTAAAATAATGTGTTTGAGTAGAGCAGGTCACAGATAGAGTTGGAATTTTGTCCTCTTAAGTGGTAGGAAATGTCTACCTACATACACAGCAGCAGAAAGGAACCTACATGGAGCCATAGTCTTAAATCTTCCTTCTCAGTTGCAAGACATTTAACATATTTTGCTCTGGGATATTGTCAGTGAAAGCCTAGTAGGAATCCAAGGTGTCCCCACATCTGAGTGGTAATAAGGATATGTAAGTCTTACTTTCTGTGAAGATTTCATGGGAAGACAAAATTCCTTTTCTGCCTGGCAGTCCGCGTACATGCATGTTGAGTCCCATGACCATTAATAATGATATGTCAACTTGAATGAATTAAGAATCTTTTAGAAGGTTACTAAAGCACTGCTCTGGGTGTGTCCATAGGTAGTTAACATGTGAAGCAGCAAACCAAGAGAAGACTTACTCTTGATGTGGTTGACACCCAACAGTGGGTTTGTGTCCTGGATTATAGATATAAAGGAAAGAAGACAGAAGTGTACCCAGTTTGGGAACAGCTCCAGTCTTCACCATTGTCTTAGGAAACCCATCTTGTTTCTTCGCCCATCCAATGCAGGCTTGTACCAGAGACTCTACAGTGATTTCCCAGACGTTCAACATTGGACTGAGGCTGCTTCCTTGACTCCTCCTGGTTGTTGGCTTTCATTAACTTCAGCTGAGCAGCCTCCAGATCCCTTGTCTTTCTGGTGCAGAGACAGCTGTGTGGATTCTTTGGTTTCTTAGCCTGCAATCCTGCCTAATTAAGGCCCTTTGCATAAATATCCATACATATTTTGTTCCCTTAGAGACAAAATTTTGTTGCTTTATGGAATCCCAACACAAGTGGGCAAAGTGAATTACTTTTCCTTGTTAACAACAAGGTAAAACTTTCATTTTTCCTAATCAACTATTATTATATTTCACTTAAAATATAACATATATACAAAGGTTAGACCATACCAACAATAAAAAACAAATATTTCATTCAAAAATTGCTTACAGCAGAAACCCAAAAGATCTCTCACTGCACAAAAAGCTTAAAAAGATTTAACTAAAAAGTACAACCCATATCTGCTTTCTGTCGGGAACTCCTTTGATGTACAATGATACAGAAAGACTGAGAATAAATATACAGAAAAAAGATGTGTGTTTATTCCTCTGTATACATGGCAGATTGCTTTCAGGATCTGCTATAATACTAAAACCATGCATACTTAAGTCTGTGATACAAAAATCATTTAAGAGATTATATTTTTATATAAACTCCACACACCTCCTATGCTTCCCATCACCTCTTGATTATTTATAATACCTAATAAGCTTCTATGTAAATATGGTTGTATTGTATTATTTAGGCAATGTTGATTTTAAAATTCTGTACCTGTTGCATACAGATATAATTTTGTGTATTAAATAGTTTTAATCTATGTTTAGGTATATGCAGATGTGGAATTCCAAGATATAGAAATGTGACTGTATCCTACAGATATTCATAAAAGGAAAATGTGAATGACTATATTAATGTAAAATAAAGTAGACTTCAAAAAAGCCACAGAGAGAACTTATACAATGGTAAATAGGTGAATCTATCAAAAAGACATAGAAATCACAAATGTGCATATACCAAAGATAGACATGTAAAATAAGTGAGGGAAAAACTGGTGGAAATACAAGGAGAAAGAAAAGATGTACAATTATGGCTCAAAAGTTCTGTCTCCCTATTTCAACGTTTATGGGACAGTGAGCTGGAACATCAGCAAAGATATAAAATTCAACATCATCACACAATTTTCTAATAGATATTTATGGAACACCTCATGCAAGAAAAATAATACACAATTATTCATAGTGTCCAAGTAACTTGCATCAAGACAGACCTTATCTTAGGACACAAAATATATTCTTTTGCAGTACTGGCACCTGAATCCTGTGCCTCCAGCATGCTGTGCAAGAGACCTGCACTGAGCTACATCTCCAGCCCTGGAGCAAACCTAAATGAAATGTCAATTCAAAAAAAAAAAATTGTAACTAAATAATAATAGAGTTCCTCAATGTGTAAAAATAATTACCCCACATAATTAAGTAGATTTTATTTTAAGGATTCAAAGTTGATTTGATATGTGAAAACTAAGCAGTCTCAGTCATCAAGAGATTAAAAATAAAAAAGCATATAATCAATCAGTTCAGAAAAAAATCACCCACAAAATATAACATCCTCACCTGTTAAATTCTGGGTTTTCAGGTCCTGATCAATTCACAGCTCGATTCTTCAAGAAATGTAGAATCGTACCAACATGCCTCAAATTCTTTAATGAAACTGAAAGAAAAAATTTTCCCTAACTCAGTCCTGTGGGTAAGTATGAACTGATAGTAAAACCAGAAAAAATTCAACTAAAAGGAAAATTACAAATCAATACCCTAATGAACACAGACTCAAAAATCCTCAGTAAAATACTAACAAACAAAATGCATCAAATCACTGAGAAAATTATACACCATGACCAAGTAGGATTCATCCCAGGAATGCAGGGATGGTTCAATGTACATAAATCTATAAATGTAGCACACCATATCAGTGGAAGCAAGGACAAAATCATATAATCATCTCAACAGATTTACAATAACTTTTGACAAAGCCTGACACTAATTTATAATAAAATAAAATTTAAAAACACTACAGAAAATTAGAGTATATGGTCTTTCCCTCAAACTGGTAAAAGCCGACTAGGACAAAACAACAAGATCACACTAAATAAACAAAACATGAAAGTTTTCATTGTAAATTCAGGCACAAGACAAAGATATCCACTGTCATCATTCCTATTCAGAATAGCTCTGGAAACATGCTACAATAATTAGACAGAAGAAAGAGAAATTAACAAAAGTGAGTGTCAGGACAGAAGTGAAATTATTGTTTGAAGATGGCATCATGCTGTATATAGAAGACCTCAAAGACTCCACCAGGGGCCGGGGAGATGGCTCAGTGGAATAAGCACTTTCCTGGCAAGCACAAGGGCCTGAGTTCAATCCTTGGTTCTAAAAAAAAATGTGATGCTAGAAAAACTGGCTCTCCACATAACAAAAACTAAAACTAGACCTAGGTCTATTACTATGCACTAAAGTAAAAATAGATGAAAGATCTAATTATTAGAACAGAAACAGTTAATTTACTGGAAGGGAAAGTAGGTAGGAATCTTAAAATTCAGGGGTAGGCAGACAGTTCATGAACAAAACCTGAGCTTCAACGGAAATACTTCAAAGAATCAACAACTGGGTTCACATCTTGGGTAACTGTTTTTGAATATCAGAGGAAATTGATGATAGAGTGGAAAGACAATCCAAGAATTGGGAAAAATATTTAGCTGACTATCCCTCTGACAAAGAACTTCAATCTAGATTATACAAAGAGTTAAAAAACTCAGACTCCCCAAATTCAAAGACGCAAATCAAAAATGGGCATCATAGATCAACTAAGCCTTCTCAGATGAAGAAATGCAAATGACAAATTTATGAAAAAATGTTCAACATCACTGGTCATCCAAGAAATGCAAGTGTCTGTAGTTGTGGCCCCCTAAGCCACATGCAGTCATTGGGGCTCGGTTCTAGAGACTGTGATTAACTCATGATCTGAGGCTGGGATTTTGGGTCTGAGTGGTGCTGAGGTTATGAGAGTGAGATTATGGAGCAGATAGCCTAAAGGCAATATTAGGAAGGGAGAGAGGCTTGCCTCTGCTACTGATGCTGCTGCTGTTCCTCCCTTTGCCTTTGCTCTTCGCTTTTCTTTTTTCTGCCACCATGAACTGTTTCCCTCAGCCATGCACCACTGTGCCTCAGAGCCAGATGAGTATGGATTGAAACCTCCACAAACTGTGAGTGAAGGAAACCTTTCCTTCCTTAGTTTTGGGTGTCAGGTGTTTTGCTCCAGAAACAAGAGGAAAGTGACCTAGACATTCACTTAGTTCTTCTTTTGAAGGATCTATTGGAGATCATTAAAGTACCTGCCTAAAAGGGCAAGGGGCTCCAACCCTAGGTCTGCCATGCTGGCCCCGTCCCTGAGTCATGCTGAGATGGCAAGCAAGACCGGGCATGGTAGTGTGCACCTATAATATCAGCTCTTGGGAGGTTGTAAACAGGCAGATCACTATGAGGCCTATCTAGTAGTGAGACCCTGAACACTCAGTAGACCCTTCCCTAAAATACGTGAAAAAGTTATTGTCATCCATCCAACTATGCAATATACTCAACAGTAATGAAGTACAACTCACCGATTTATGCCACCACTAGTAAGGCATTTATGCCTGAATGAATCTGTAGAGAATAATGCTAAAGAAAAAGGTCAGTTTCAGACAGCGTATGCTATATGATACTATGCATATAAAATTTTTATAATAAAAATCTTGGAAACAGCCAAGATGTCCACCACATGAAGAATGGTTGAAAAAGATGTGGTATTTCTATATAACTGAGAATTACTCAGATATTAAGAATGATAAGCTTGAAGCATTTATATTGAAGTGGATGCCACTTGAACATATACTCATAAGTGAAATAAACCAGACACACATGTGCAAATATTGTATAGTCTCCCTAGTATAAGAAGCGAAAAGAAGAAATACAAATGGAAATGTACAACTACAACTAAAAACAATTGAGTCAGATGAAGCAAAGTGAATGGCATATGCTGCAGGATACTAACCAGCTTTTCTTCTGGATGGTTAACAACTTAAGATTACAAGTCAGAGTTGGAGAAATAGAAGAGCCACAAGGCCAGCCAACATTTTGGCCCTAGCCTTTCAAGGTCAGCGAACACTTAGGACATAGGAGAACCTGTACTGCAACATCATGAAACTCAGGTGAACTCCAAATTTTCTGAACAAGGAGATAATGGAGCCACAGAGGAAAGAGATCAAAGTTCTACAGTGTGCCTGGGGAGAGTCACATGGAGAGAAAACTTTCTCTCAGGCTCTCACAGAGAGCAAACTGGTCAAGCATTGGCCGTGACTCATCCACATGGATGACACAGACAAAGGATCTACAGAATAAGGTACAGGACTACAAGATAAACCCTGAGGGTACTCCACTGACCTCATAAGAAACAAAAAGTACAGGTGTTGGTATATAGGTCTTGCTCTAACTAGGTGTTAACATCCAGCAGAGAAGTATAAAAATGAGGTATACACCACAGGACCATAATATTAAGTTGAGCTGTAAATGGCTATGGTCGACAACTTCTTCGTATAACTCACTATTGTTGTGGAATGCTGGACTGTGTTGGATTGTGTCATCAAGTTCAAGCACCTAAATTAGTTGAATGACAATGGAGTGCCCTTCTTTGACAGGTGTAGACAAAGGAATGGGTATAGAAAGGAAGATCATGATGTATGTGTATGGACAGTACAGTTGGGATAGATAATGCTGTGCTTGTACATAATTCTATGAGAGGCAAGATTTGCACTAATGGTGGTTGGACAGGATATTAAGTTGGCTTCTAGTACTATGGACCACCACTAGGAAACTAACAAGGTAGAAAGTATTAATTATTGAATCTTTGATGTAATTCAGGTACAAAAAATAAGATACGTAAACAGCTACATCCTCTTAATTTACTGATAAGAGACATCTGCTATACTAATGTCTTTAAGTATAATATCATGTATGCACCTTCTACGATACCAAAACATGAAAACAGTTTTCAGTGTATTAATTTATCAAATCCATCTTTTCAAGGTATCTTAAAACTGTCTCATTGATATTTGTAGTTCAATAAAACAAAAAATATAATAAAAGTAAAAAGATAGGGGACAGAATAATGGTTGCCAAAAAGTAAGGGTAATGTGGTGTGAGTGTGACAGGAAAATTGGAATAGTTATAAGCAAATTACTAGATATATGGGAAGTGGCAGGAAGTGGGAGAGCACTATAAGTCATTTTATTTTATTCCTTGCTGGATCAATGCCAGTATTCTTGTTATGATGGTATACTAAAGCTACAAAATGGTTCTAATTCTGCAAAGGGAAAAACATACAACTGAATTTTTTATACTATTTCTTACATGTGCCTGAATCCAAAAATATAAATTTGAATAATAATAGCAGAAACTTCTTAAGTGATTCTAATGTGAAATGAAGGTGAAAAACGACTGCAAATTTGGACAGCACCCTCTGATTTTGTCTGTCCCTTCAGCACTGAAGCAGTTTTTAGTTGGTATTTATTATCAAGCTTGAGCTGAGCTATTCCTCAGAGAAAGGTTATCAGTCTGTAGAATGACTCACTTCTCATTCCTCTGAAATCTCTGAAATGCATTTTCTATCTGATCTTTGAAAACATTCAATTTTGTAAATTCTGGTGTAGCCGCTTGAGGGTGTGTGTGTGTGTGTGTGTGTGTGTGTGTGTAAACTGCTAGTGAATTGAGACTTAAAGTGATGTCATGATCTTTTGAACAGAGGAGAAGGGCCTACAACAAATGTGGTTCTCCAAATGTCAATTGTTTGCTCCATCTTCCATATCTATATCAGCTAGTCTGAGCAACCAATTTGATGATAACAATGTACAGTATAATAAACATTGTTAATATTCCATTCTTGTTCTGAAATTCTGTACCATTTCTACTGTCTTATATTGCTTTGCTTCTGTCTCTTTTTTTTCATTTTTTATTTTGGGGAAGGGTCTACAGGGTATTCAGGGTCTTGTTACTAGATTACACTTGATCCACCTGTTTACAGTAATCCCAAGAGCTGGGATTACAGGCACACAACACCACCATGCTTAGTCTCAGTCACCATCTCAGCATTTCCCAGGGGCAGAGTTGGTATGGCCAGGCTCAGGGATTGAACCCTTGACTCCTGCGCCTGCTTGCAGGCTCTTTAATCCACTGAGCTATTTGGCTGGCCCTCAAACTATTTTTTTTTTTGTGGTACCAAGGATCGAACTTGCCATGGAGGTGCTTATGCCACTGAGCTAAATCTCTGGCCCCTATTTCTTTGTTCTTGTTATTTGTTTCAGATTTTATTTTTGTTTTTCCTCTTGAAAAAAATATGCTTCTGAAAGCCACTGCAATAACATACAACAGATCAGAAAATAGAGCATTAATGATGTGTGTGTATAGACAGTACAGTTGGGATAGATGATGCTGTGTTTCTACATAATCCTCTGAGAGGCAAGATTTGCACTGATGGTGGTTGGACAGGATATTATGTCAGCTTCTAGTACTATGGTCATGCACTAGGAAAATAATTATTGCATTTTTTATATAATTCAGGTATAAAAAGTAAGATAAGTAAACAGCTACACCCTTAATTTACTGATAAGAGACATCTGCTATAATAATGTCTGTAAGTATAATATCATGTATGCACCTTGTACGATACCAAAACAGTATGAAAACAGTTTGCAATGTATTAATTTATTGAATCTGTGTTGTTAAGGTGTCTTAAAACTATCTGATTGATATTTGTACTTCAATAAAATAAAAAAATAAATTAAAAAAAGAAAAAATAGAGCATTAATATTAAAGAAATAAAAGAATTAAAACATATTTTTATATAGTTTTAGGGCTTAATAATTGGCCTGTTGATTTGTACATTGTAACAGAATACTAGATTTTCTTTTGCAGAATATGCTGGAGACTATTATTCAGGATCAAGGAAGAGAGAGAATGAGAGAGCAAAATAGCTATGTACAATATTTGTGGATATATGGTTATATGTGCAATACATAAATTCAGTTTTATAGATAAAATATAGATGATAGATGAATTTTTAATTTATTAATTGAGTAGCATGTGTGAAAAGCCTTTCCTAGATGAGTTCAAGTTGATTTCTGCTTTGGCTTTTAAGAGAGAATTTTATGTTAAAGTGAACTCTTTGCTAAAGTGAAGTTATTTAAACTTAATTAAACAAAAAAGTTTAATTGTCTTCGATACTGGAATAATATCAGGATTCATAAAGGTCTCACCCACATTGTGTTTGTCATGGAAGGACAATGTAATACAATTTCAGTAAACCTCCAATATTACCATTTATATGATATTGCCTTACCACTGACAATTCTTTTTTTTGTTTATGTGAGGAGATGGCGCTGTGATCACTATAATTCATTCTAGATATTTTTTCCCCTTGACATTTGGTGGGAATCAGAAAACAGACTATAAGGTGAGGAGAACGTAGTTTTCAAACCATGTCTCAGCACCAGGTGAAAGCATACAAATGGTAGGCCTGGAATGAAATCAGAACTAAGGTACAGCTTGCAATGTATTGAATCTCAGGAAGAACTAGAAAGTACTAAACTATTCAAAAATGTCAGGCGCTGAGCATTTTTATTCTATTTAATTCTCAGGAATTCTTCCATAATACATTACACTTATTTCATAGGTGAAGAACCTGAGAAAGCCATATTTTCCCAAGTACAATGTGAAGACTTTATAGGGATCTGAATTCAAATTCAGATTTCTCTATCATGAACTCTACAATTTTGATTTTTTTGAGTGTTTACCAGCAAGGTGTATGCTTCTTGCCAAAAGGAAGAAGAGAAAATTCCAACTAAATATGAGCGTGTTTTTTTCCTACAGGTGTTGAAGCAGAAAAAAAGGGGGGGGCAGACTGCTTTTCACTAGCTACGAGTCTGGTAAAATATACTATCATGACAAGTATAACTGAGGTATTAAGACAGCACTTTGAAAGAAATGCAATTTGAAGTTTGGTGTGTTTTCTCTTGATAGTTCCTTTCAGTGATTGATTTTCTTGGTTTATTTTCTGTTTATTGAGACAGAATCTCACTATGCAGTCCAGGCTGGTCTTGACCTCATGGTCCTCTTGCTTCAGCTTCCAAGTTCTGGGATTACAAATATGTAAGCCCATCCCCATTTGAAAAGCCTGGATAAACTCTGTGATCGGCTTGTTGGAGATATAAATAATAGTGTAGTACAAAATAAGGGTAACTTTATTAATATCTACTTTCTGGTCTTAGCACTGTATGAATACTATTAGTATAGTACTTATTTCACTGATTTGCAGCTACCTTGTTTACAAACTTGTCTCTTAGTTATAACTATGGCTTTTTTCTACTAGGTTAAAATTTTTGCCTATTCTTCCTCTCTTTCTAGAATGTAACTCAACTCCTCCCACATATAAGGAGATCAATTCTATTTTTAAACAAATGGAAAAAAGCCACTGTCACCTCATATAGATATACTAAGATAGTTTATAGAAAAGTGTTGTGACGTTTAGTATAGTTTTTCATTCCAGAGATTGAAGCAGAGCCCCTGCTTGCTTCTGTAAATTGCCTGATGAGGATACAGCCCAGCCCCTTCGTGTGGTCGCACACACCTCATAGCACCTTTCACATTCACAATGGCAGGGACGAGCAGAAGCAAGAGACCAGTACCCCACCAGAGAAAATGCTGTCAAAGTTTTCTATAAAGAAAAAGCTAACATGTGTTAGATGCTAGCTGTCCAGGAACAGTGTACTTGGTAATTTTGTTGACATGTTGGACCAGAAAAACAAAAAACAACAAACAAACTGGAATGAATGTTCTATAACAATCTAAGTAGGAGTTGATGATACCTTACTTTCATCAAGATTGGCTACAAAACATGTGTGTTTACTCATATAACAAATGTTTTCTTCAGTACCCACAGGGTTATGCTCACTATATCAGATCATCAAAAAGTTTTTTCACTAAGTATTTACAGCCTTCTTGCTACATCCACACATGTTGCCTGCTTGATAGAACTTACGTTCATAGGGGGAACTGTTTCAGTTATTTTTCTCTCCTTGCTGGGACAAAATACCCAATACCAAAGTTAGGGAAGGGAAAGTTTATTTAGCTCACAGTTAATGGAGGTGTCAGTCCATACTTCACGGGCTCTAAGGCAGAGTGATACATGGCAGAGGGCATCATTTCATGGCAGTGGAAAACAGCAAAAAGAAAAGGATTGGGCAGCAGCTGAGTCTTCTAGTAAGCCTCTCTCCCCTCCTTAGATTATAATGCTGACTACCCACCCCTGGGCAGGGGCAGCACTCATATCCATAATCCCCACTTTGCATCATGAATTAATTACAAGCCTTCCCAATGACTACAACAGGCTTTGGGAACACAACTAGACACAAACCAAAACAGGAAGTACCATTTCAAAGAAAAATTATCAAAGTTAGGTGACAGAATGGATATAGGATTTTTATGGCTTATGTCTAGATTCCTCCCCCAAATCTCATGTAGTTAAGGGGCAGGCTTGTAGAGTGTGTGATTCATTCATAATCCAGGGCTGGGATTATGGGTATGAGTCCTACAGGTGAAGAGCCTGAAGGCAATATGAGGGAGAGAGAAAGAGAGGCTGGCTGTCTTCCACCACTCCTCCCTTTTTGCTCTTGTCATCACCATGAGAGCTGCTTGCCTCTACCTTAGGCCAGGCTGCCTTACAGCCAATCAAGTATAGACTGAAACCTCCACTAACTATGAGCTACCTAAGCCTTTCTTCCCTTACTTTTGGATGCCACATGTCTTGTCCCAGCAATGAGAGTAAAGAAACCAAGAAAAGCATTTTATGGACTGAAAGAATCAACATCTTCAGATACATTCTAGCATACCATATCAATTGCATCTACTTACATTCTTCTCTCTCCTTCCTTAATGGTCTTAAGATCCATGAGAATCCTAAACATGCATGTTTATTTTTATTGTTCCATAAGACAAGGTGGGCTCTGATCAGGAGGCAGAGACCATACTTTGTGATTCCTGGATCAGCATTTATTCTTTACCACATGCATTAACTCAATGAGCAGCTGTCAAAAGAAATGCGCAGATCTAAATGGAGGGGGAGCCATATACGATTCGCATTAGAATAAAAGATATTATTATCAAAGTTGCATTACTTAGATGACAGGGGACTTAAGAGGTATGGCTACCACTTTTCCAATACCACCACTCTCCTTACAGCCCACATTGTCTGTCTTAATGGCTCTGTGAACATCTCAAATAACATTCTTTTGCTTCAACTATAAGGCAAATAGAACTGGGTGAAGGTCATTAATGACAGAAAAATACTATTACAAAAATTGCATGAGTTTCAACATGAACATCAACACCATCACAACATCCAACTTATTAAAAATGAGGCACATTTTTGTCCAGTCAACTTTTCTTGAATATCAATAAGGTAATGGCTACAGCAATTTTTTTTGCCAATTAACATACATTTCTTCTGTTAGAATTCACACCATTTTTCTTAATTAATCCTGACCTTTCATCCTGCATTTTATAAGCTTCTTAAGAAACAAGAAATAAATAATTCAGTCCACATATTTTCTGAAAGGAGACAAGCTGTTTTACTCTATCCTCAGAGAATAAATTAGATAGCTATTCAGATTAAGCTCATGGAAAAATCGCATAAACAAATGCAAAAGTTCTATAATTTGTGCACTGAGCACATGAAGGGCACTTTCTGCTGCACAAATGGACCAAGATTTCTAGAGATTGTGGAAAAAGACAGCCTTACGACAGGCTTACAGGAGCTGTTTCCTGTTTTATGGGTGGAATGGTGAAGGTATCCAGATTGTAGGGTTTGTAAACTTTACTTTTTTAAAACGTTTTTTTGTTTGAAGCAGGGTCTTGCTATGCAGCTTAAGCTGGCCTTGAGTTCACTTTGTAGCCCAGGCTCATCTTAAACTCACAGAGATCTTGCTGCCTCAGCTTCCCAAGTGCTGGGATTATAAGAGTGTGCCACCTGGTGAGGGCTTATAAACTGTAAAGCTCAGTGTCAATTCTTCACATGATGTCTCTATAACTTTTTATATCTCCCTGCTGGCACCTTCCAGAAATGGACTAAAACAGACACAAGTCAATAACTTATGCACATTTCATCCTATTTCTAAGTGGCCAACCTTCTCCATGGTGACAGTCAGGTGCTCTAATAGCCTAATAGCCTCATCTAATTTGCTGGAGGAGTGTTTCAAACAAAATGTTCTTGCATATTTAAATACTCTGAGATCCTTTGGCTGCTGTATGATCTCATTACATTTTGCTTTTGTCAGTCTGCCTCTCTTCTCGCTGCCTCTACACAGTACATACTCAAGTAAGCATGTATATCCATGCTACTTAGCATGAAATGGTTTTATTCCTAAGGCTATGCTCCCTGCTAGAATTGTCTTCTGACATGTAACAATCTCCCTCCATTTCCCCACCACTATCAAATCTCTCTGTACTATGCACCGATGTCCTTTATTCAAGGTCTGGTAAGAGGTGGCAAACCTCTCAGAAAGGAGTGTTGGAAGTGCAACCCTTACTTATTCCAGTGTCAATATTGCAGTTAAACCTGAGTACTGAGGCTTCAGTTTATGAAGAAAACGACTCATACATTACCATCTTTTGTTTTAAAAGGAAAACTCCTTGCATGCTCCAATGGTTCACCACCACTGGTCTTGTTTGTCAAGAAAACTTTCTCTACTCCTCCCAGAAGTGATCTTTTTTTTTTTTTTTTTTTTTTTTTTACATTTTTACCTCTGTACATATGATTCTCATGGCATTTAACCTATTACTATTCTGATAAATAAATACTTTGAATGAATCTAAATAGTATTTTTAAATTGTTTTAATCTAAGAACTTGAAAACTCAGACTTGCATGAATTTCCTCAGTGACTTACAAATGGCTGGTCACAAACTGCAATTCTCAGAAGAATCTGCTCTCTTGTTGGATGTGGTAATGCACACCTGTAATCCCAGCTCTTAGGAGGCTGAGGCAGGGATATTGCCATGAGTACACTGTCAGACTGGCTGCATAGTGAATTCAAGGCCAGCCTGAATTACCAAACGACACCCTGCCTCAAAAAACAAACCAAATTTTCTCAGTACTTGAAGGAATATCTATCCACCTATGTTAAGAGAAATTCTTGTAGAAAAGAACATTAATTTTACATACATGTCAGTTCCTTAATGTTTTTTTAAATTTTATTTGTGCTACCAGTGATCTGTAGAGAGCTGCGAATAGCCACGCCTTAAAGACACAACCACACCTTAAAGACACAGCCACACCTTAAAGACGGCGCTGGCTTCCGCCTTCCACCCCCACCTGGGGGTGAGTGCTCTGTATAACAACTTCTCATTTGGCTAAGGCTAAGACTAGGGCGTTGCTTCCGTGTACCTGGACCTATCGGCTGTGCCCACGTGTCACTCCAGGGTTGGACGCCTTGTGGTATATAGCTTGGGGCGGGCTTGCCCGGGAGAGGGAGAGAGACAAAGGCGAGAGACAAGAGGAGAGACAAGAGCAGCAGCAGGGAGGAGCGGTGGAGGAGCGGAGCGGGCAAGCAGAAGAAGATTGTATAGGGGCCCTGAATAAACCGCGGAAAGAAGAGCTGGTTGTCGCGTCTTCCTTGCCGACGAGGTTGCGCGCGACAGTGATCAAACTCATGATATTATGCTTGTCAAGCAGGTACTTACGCCATTGAGCTGCCTCCCCAGTCCAGTCCCTTAATATTTTATGTAAATCGTTTTTTCAAGAAGTTTTTGTAATATCACTCCTTTCATAGAAGAATTTTTGTTACATTAAAGTGAATAATTTTAGTGAAATTATATTAAATATTATTAATGGTGACAGTTAAAAGTAATTAAATCCACATTCATAATAAGAATTCTTAAATGACTGACCTAAAACTGTGCATCAAGAGTTAAACAAAGGCAAGCATCTTGATCTGTAAGTTTTTCACTGGATTTCTAAGAATTCCCATTCAACCAACCTTTCAAAGAAATATAATTTGTCTTACAAATCGGAGGGAGAATGAGGGAAAAAAGAAAAACTATTTACTGCATATATGGCAAAATTAAAACCTTAATTTATGTACTGAGTTTTGTTTTTTTTCTTCAGTATTTTAGGGAAGCGTCTAGAGGGTGTTCAGGGTCTCACTACTAGATCTGACTTGTCACGATCCTCCTGTTTATAGCCTCTCAAGAGCTGGGGTTATAGGTGTGCAGCACCACGCCCAGTCTCAATTGCTGTCTCTTGTTGGTGGGGCTGACCTGGCCAGCCCAGGGGATTGAAACCCCAGCCACTGGATCTGCTGGCAGGTGCTTTAATCTGCTGACTTTTACTAAACTCTTTGCAAACTCATCGCAGACCTATGATCCCAGCACTTTGGGAGGCTAAGGCAGGACGATCACAATTTCAAACCTGGACTGGACAACTGTGTGATATACAGAGATCCTAATTTAAAGTTAAGTGGGGCTAGAGACATAAGAAAAGTAAAATTCTAGACAATTTCAAATGTCTACACAATTTATTTGTTAAATTCATGACATCGAGTTTCTATGGTGATTGTATTTTATTAGAATGGTAATTACATTAGATAGTTTTACCTCCTTTCATGGTGAATACATTCTTGTGATTTTGTTTGTTTCAACAATTATGCTTTTTGATTTGAGAATAAAATGTATGTTCCCATAAGATTAAAAACAAATGCTTAGTTCTTTTTTTGATATTTTCTCATATTTGCATTACTTTTTCATTGAAATAAGTATGTTACAATAGCAATATCAATACTTGCTTCAATATTTTAAGACCCTATTATGATATCATACACTAAAAAGACATTGGTGTACTATGTACTCAAAATGCCTTGATAAGAGAAGTGACTAAAACAGACTTTTATCTTAAAAGGTTGTGTATTGGAGCCTGGGGTCTGGAAATCGTTTTAAGAATCTGAGCTCCACTTGACATTTAATTGTGTGCACACTTAGAAATTCAGTGTCATTATCTTTGACTAATCTTTTCACTAACCTCAACATTAAAGACTTTGTTTTTCTAAAGTCCATCTCTAACAGTAAAAGATCATAAGCTCAGTTAAAGAGATTAGTTAGAAATCTGTAGATGAACAAGTCATACATGCCAGAGCTATGAAAGAAAGGCTTTGGATAGGATAAAGGCATTCATTTAATTCAGCTTGACCTTGAATTCTAACCAACATGTGTGATGCCCGTGGTGCTAAAGAGTTCTGTTGTTGCTTTATCAGCTTGACAGAGCACTGTATGAGTAACAAACTATTACTGTGCTCCTTGCTTGAGGATGTTGATATCAAATCTGCAGTCTTCTGCAGGTACCATATTAATTGTCATTTGAAGGAGGTGGGCCCTGATCCATTTGATTCAGACAACAATCTGTGTTAATCTTATCACCTGGCTTCGATCTTCATGATAACTTCAGTACATGGGTTTTCAATAGAAAAGTACTGACTCTCAGGGAGGATTTGGAGTTCAGCAAGTTCCCAGAGTAACTGCAGCATCATCCCGCTTTGGGCAAGTAGGCAGGCGCCAGCAACTTTAGAATCATTTCAGTGTAAGCAAGGGTTAGCAAGCAGAAAAATTCTGCCTTGATTTGCATGAAAGTAATAAGAACAGCATTAAAGGACTTGGAGACCTCTTTTTTTTTTAATTATTTTTTTATTTTATTTATTTTTTTTATTTTATTGAAATACAAATGTCAATCAGACAGTTTCAAGACACCTTAACCATACAGATTTGAAAAAATTAATACATTGCAAACTGTTTTCATAACGTTTTGGTATTATACAAGGTGCATAAATGATATTATATTTACAGATATTATTTTAGCAGATATCTCTTATCAGTGAATTAAGACTGTAGCTGCTTACTTATCTTCCTTTTTATACCTGAATTATATCAAAAGTTCAATAATTATTTTCCTAGTGGATGACCGTAGTACTAGAAGCCGACATAATATCCTGTCCAACCACCACTAGTGCAGATCTTGCCTCTCATAGAATTATGTAGAAGCACAGCATTATCTATCCCAACTGTACTGTCTATACACACACATCATGATTTTTTTCTTTCTACACCCCTTCCTTTGTCTACACCTGTCAAAAGTGGGCACTCCATTGACATTCAACTAACTTAGGTGCTTGAACTCAACACCACAATCCAACACAGTCCAGCATTCTACAACCATAGTGAGTTATTCAAAGAAATTGTCGACCATAGCCATTTACAGCTCAGCTTAATATTATGGCCCTGCGACGTATACTTCATTTCTATACTTTTCTGTGACTCTCCCCAGAAACACTTTAGAACTTCAATCTCTTTCCTCTGTGGCTCCATCCATAATCTCCTTGTTCAGAAAATTTGGAGCTCACCTGAGTTTCATGATGTTGCAGTGCAGGTTCATTAAACTTGTGGGATCTTTTTTTTTTTTTTTCTGCCAGAACCAGGGATTGAACTCAGGCCCTTGCACTTGCCAAGGAAGCGCTTATTCCCCTGAGCCATCTCCCCAGCCCATTTGGAGGCCTCTTTTCATTTTCATTCGTTTTAGTTGAAGACTCAATGTTTTAACAAAACCCACATTGCTTTGGGGTGGTGGGGGGGTCAGGGGGGTGGCTATCATGCGATTAAAGGAAATAAGATTTGTGATACATAGAATCCTTTGTTTATTATTCAGGGATTCCAATTTTTTTTTTTTTTTTTTTTTTTCTTTTTGGCAGAACCAGGGTTTGAACTCAGGCCTTTGCGTTTGCCAGGGAAGAACTTATTCTACTGGGCCATCTCCCCGGCACCCCAAATTTAAGACCAGAAACCAAACACTCTTGTCTATATTTTCTTGTCCAAAATCATGATTTCAAGTTGTTTTACTCTGAATGACTTTAACTGAGCCACATGCTTTGAGCTAAGCCAGCGCTGCTGGTGTATGCCAGAAGAATAAGGTGCCCGTGCACTACCATAGGACTGTACTCTGCATGTAGTGTGAATGCGTATGTTTTTGTGACTTGTACAAAATGGGTTTCCAGGGTCAAAAACAATTGAATCAGTGGCCAGTAGTAAAATATTAGGAATTTCTGAGAGAAACATTCTTCTGTTTATCTGAATGTAGTAGATGGCTAACTGGTGATCAACTTCTTCCACCCAGCTGAGATGAACTAGGGTAGTTCTGGGTGTGGAGGCCTACCTGAGGAGCATAAAGGGAGAACAGAGGAGACTGCCAGAACCCTGTCAGGGATGCTGCGTGGAGAAGCTGTTGGAGGCTGCTAGTTTTCTTTTTATGGAAGACCTTGTCATGCAGGCTTTCCTGATAAATTTTAGAGAAGCTTTGGCATTCATCTTGAGCATCTATTTCTGGCCACAGAGGAGAAGATGGTGCACTGCTCAGCCTCATGGAGAAGCTTATGGCATTGGTTTCCTGCTGGAAATTCATCTTTTCTCATCACTGGAGGAGTTTGGGACCTCACTGTTACTGAAGATGGCTTAAGGTACTTCTAGTGGAGCTCTGGTGCTTACCTCGTGCATTGCTTCCTTGCTCCTGTTCAGATCCCTCAGCCTGCTGGCACAGATCCTTCATCCCACTGACACAGACTTTCTAGCTTCCGCCACTGACCTCTGGGCCTTGCCAGCACAGATCCCTAAAGCAGACCTGCAGGAGACTTTGTTGTGGGCTCCAGGCTTCCAGCTGGTCTTGTGGGAGGTATTGTTATGAGCTATGCGTTTTCAGCTGGACTCATGCAGGACTTTAGGATCTAGGCCCTCAGCTGGAGTCTTTAGTATTTAGCGATGGATAGGTTTCCTATGCTTGTTGTGCATAGTTCTTGTGTGATTCATTTTAAAATATTATGAAATGTGTTCTATTCTCTATTGTTCACCTCATAAAACCCCAACGCAGAACACTGAAGTTGGAAAAATATTCCTGTGGTAACAAAATGTAACCTAGAGCAGCTAAGTGACTCCTGCAGGGGCAGTTCTTCAGGTTACTTTATTTTTTCTCACAGATGATTCCTTGATTTACAGCATCTGCCAGAGCCCTGTGTGTGTGGTTTCTGGCTTACAAAGTGAATTAAACTGTTCATAATTGCTCAAATGAATAGTGTGAAAAAGAATGCTGGATCAAATTTTGTTATTAGGTTATATGCCAATTATTAATAGAAATGATATTGTACATAAAGTATGATATATGGGAAAAATAGCAAGAATAGCAGGATTTGTAGCCAGGGTCATGTATAACCTCTGTTTTGTGCACTTATTTGGAAATGGTTGGACAGTCAGAATAAGGTATCATATATACCTCTCTCTTCCATTCATAGTGTCTGTCTCAACGTTAGGCATTAATGTGATAATTTTATTATTATTTTGTATTTTAGGGAAGGGTCTACAGGATGTTCAGGGTTTCACTACTAGATCAGACTTGTAATGATTCTCTTGTAATCTCTAAGAGCTGGGATTATAGGCGTGCACCACCACATCCAGTCTCAATTGTCATTTCAGTACACCCCCGGGGAAGATCTAACCCCTGGCCCCTGGGCCAGCTTACAGGTGCTTTAATCCACTGATCTTTATGGCCTATCCTTGTGTGATAATTTTAGTTGAACAGATGAACCAGTGCCTACTGTGTATTGCTAAATGAAATTCATGGCTTTCATTAATATTTACTATTTGTGCTGTGCATTTCACAAACTCTATGATATTTGTGATAACCAGAACTATAAAGATGGTACAAGGTTTACTGACTGCCGGGTGAAGGAGTTGCAGAGGAGCAACTACCCTAAAAGGGAAACTACCCTATAAGACATTAGCTCAGTTGCTCTGGTACCTGCCTAACCAAAGGACTCAAGCTAAGAATCCTGTGGTTCAATCCCCAGATCCTCATGAGTTTTGAGACTTGCCTTTTAAGGCATCCTGAGTAGACCAGAAAAATAATCCTTTGGGGCCTGAGAGATGGCTCAGCAGAATAAGTGCTTCCCTGGCAAGTGCAAAGGTCTGAGTTCAATCCCCAGTTCCACACACAAAAAAAGACATTACAATGGGGGGATGCATGACATTATGTCAAATGTGTCACATTTTCCTCTTCTTGTTAGTGTTTTCATTTTTGAAACTGAGGTAGTATCGCCTGACTATAATGCAAATCATTTGTGTCTGCTCATTTCTCGGATTATGAATCCCTTCTATTCAGAAAATGACTATCAGTGGGCTAATGAATCCTATATTCTCTGCAAATGGTAAGATATTTACCTGGAAAGTTACATATACCTTGGGGCTTCCCGGGAAATGTCTGAAGTCAATAAGAATATGAAAGCTCAGATTCCTCATCTTAAGCCAGTAGACTTCTTCTCTGCAAGTGAGATTAAACCTTCACTCTACTTTTTCCTTCTGATCTTGAACATTTGCTTGGCTTCTCTTCCTTTGATCTACAACTCCATGCTCTCTTCTTTATTGGTTTATTTTGTATGCAAAACATCACCTCAATGGCTGATACAGAAGAACCCTGACTAAACAAATGTCCAATTAATTCTCATTAGTGAGTGAGTGGAAATAGGATGGGTTAAAGTGGAATTTTAAAACATTAAAAATTACTTAAAAGACTGGGTGTAGTAGTTCTTGCCTGTAATCCCAGAACTTGGGAGGCTGTAAACAGGTGGATCACTATGAGTCCGATCTAGTAGTGAGACCCTGACCACCCTGTAGAACTTTTCCCCTGACCAAAAAAAAAAAAAAAAACTTAAAAACTTTGTAGGAGGGCCACCAAGATGGTTCAGAAGACTAAGTGCTTGCTTAGGCAAGCAAAGATTCCATCCCTGGCACCACATGCCTCTCCAGACCCCCACCCTCAGGGGTGCCCTGAGCCAGTGATGGAGTCTTGGCATGGTGACCCACACTTGTAATCCCAGCACTACGGAGACTGAAAACCAAGGGATCACTATGAGTCCAAGCTGCATAGTGAGACCATATCCTCACAGAAAAAGTTTTGTAGGATTTTCAAGGAAGAATTGCAATCTTTGCCCATGGTCAAAATAGAGAAAAAAAATCATATCAGTAGAAAATATTGTATAGGAACTTTTTTAAATAACTTTGGGTATTGAGCCCATTAGCTGAGCCCATGCTCCGTCTTTTCATTTATTTTTTTTTTTCTAAAATTTTGAAGTTAGGTCTAAGCTTTTCAAGAGCCCAATGTGGGCTCTCACGTGTGATCCTGCCTCAACCTCCAAGAATGCTGACAGGAAAGGCGTGAAATCATGTCTACATCCTTACATGACGAAAAAGTCAAGAATGTAGTATAAGTCAAGAAGTCATGTTTTGACGACAGCAACATTTCTTCTATAATGAACTGTTTGACCTTTTCACAAAACAGGAAATGGTAGAGCAGCATAATGTTCATTTCACTCTAATTTGGCTTTATTTTATTGTCTTACAACTTAAATGCTTTTTAAAAGGAAAACAATCTTTCCTTGTTTTCAGGATTATTTCTGAATTGCAAAAGTGTTTCTCTCCACACTTTCATTTTCATTGCTGAGTTATTTCCTTGAATATGCCTATTTAATCTTGGTTGCTTGGATGAGCGAGACTGAAAGTGAGGGTACTTTCTTTCTTGTACCAGGATTGGAGATACGAACTGTACTAGTCTGTTGGGTAGTTATATTCTATAATTTTTATCACATATTCAACATACCCAATATTATCTTTATGTGACAATCTTGCTATTCTCCTTGGCAAACACTTTATTTCATTCTCCTAGCTGACCATCCTCACAGTGAGAGTTTATTTTTTCTTAGCAAATCCTAAGAATTGAATTTTCACTTCTTCACTAGGTGTGAATTTAAATGGTCTCAAAAGAGGCATATTAAGTCCAAAACCAACATTTGCAGCTGTTTTGTTAATTTTATTGTTATCATGGTCAATCAGTGTGTGTTTAATGAGTCAAAAACAAACAATTAAAATATAAAGCACTCAGCTGAAAAGCTGCTTGTTTTGACACTATATTATTTTTCAATCCACTAAATTGTTTACTTACTTTGGAAACATAATTTCACTAAAAACATTGGTTTGATAAGCTTTCTCTCTACATCTTTCATATAACAGAGAACCTCAGAGAGAAAGCTATAGTCAAACTTAGTATATATTTGGCTGTAGCTCTAGAAAGCAGTTGACTTCGATAAAAAAAAAAATCCTTGTTTTAAATGATTTGAGACTATTTTGTGGGGTGAGCCCTACTTCTGATTATTTGTGTCCTTTAGAAGATGCATCTGCATTCCCAGCTAGGGAACGAAGACATGCACGATGATCTGAGAGCCTGTAGTTGACTACAAGGACACAGACATCCAAATACAAAATGTTGTGATAAAAACTAAAACATTTGTGTCACATGCATGGGGCGTGCACTTCCTCATAAATACCACAGCCAATTGGGAATCATAAATTTATATCAACAGAAAATTAGAAGTAGGGTTAGGAAAGGAATGCTTTATTTGAATGTTTTACTAGAAAGAAAGAAGAGAAGGAAACTCAGGAGACAGCTGCCTGTGAGAAGGAAGAAGACTGAGACCCAGACACTCCTGGGTCCTTTGTGTTGGGCTGCTTGCACTGGGAGTCAAGGCCTTTTCTCTTACATGGAATTTGTCATAGTCTGGTCTTCTGAGTTTTCATAGATGGACCCTAGACTCCAAGACCCTTGAGCCCTTTGAATCATTGTCTCTGTGAACCTTCCTAAGTCAGTTTTCCAGAATCTTGTCTTTAGAACTTGTGGGTTTTGTTTAGAAAAGATCCTTATACATGTAACTTCCTACATAAGTCAGCAATTAAACAAAGGGGGACTGGTACACTAATATTGTGGTCCAAGAAGGGGAATAAAGATACAGTGGTTCACAAATTTCTTTCCTTGTTTCTGTCCACAAACTGCACTGTATGAAAGTCTAATCAGATTCACTGGTTAGGTCCAATGTTGAACTGATGAGGACATTTCATGTGGTTCATGTCCAGTTCAGTTTGTGAAAAGCATCACAGAAGGAATTGTGTATAAATATATAGATGTGTGAAGTGTGTGTTTTTATATACTAAATAAGAGCTCTCTTTTAAGTTCCTGCCTCTTGTGTCCTTTGCATTTTATTGGAGGTGGGTTAGGGGCAGTTCCCTTGGATGCTGGGCCCCTGGTTTCCCCTCCTCTGCTCTGCTCTCCTGCCTTGTCTAATCTTGTTAATTAATTGCTTTCTCCAGTGAAGCTTTACTTCTTTCTAGTCAGGAGTTGCATGAAAGCTTCCTGAGGCCTCCACCCTATTCTGTTCTTGCCTGTCTGCCCCCTTTCCCTACATTTAGATTTTCTGTCTAAAATTGACCAAAACCTGAAGTGAAACTATATTAAAAATTATCACGTGTTCTTGTCAGTATTATTTCTCTAAATTTCTAGTAACTTAGATTCGTATCTTACTGGAATTAAAGTGTTGTGATCTTAAAAAGGGTAATTATATGGCCAGCCAAATAGCACAGTGGATTGAAGCACCTGCAAGCAGGCACAGGGGCCAGGGTTCATCCCTGGGCCAGTTGTGCTGGCCCCGTCCCTGAGGTGCGCTGAGACAGCAATTGGGACTGGGCGTGGTGGCACACGCCTGTAATGCCAGCACTTGTGCAGCTGTAAACAGGCGGATCACTATGAGTCTGATCTAGTAGTGAGACCCTGGACATCCTGTAGACTCTTCCCTAAAATACAGGAAAAAAAGAGAGAGAGAGAAAGAAAGAAAAGGCAGTTAGGTAAAAAAAAAAAAAAAAAAAAAAAAAAAAAAAAAAAAAAAAAAAAAAAAAAAAAAAAAAAAGCAAATATTTAGGGATATGACTCCTGTCTCTACCCATAATACCCGATCCTGGAGTAAGATACAGCCCATAAAGTAGGCAAGCTAATTACAAGGTAATAACTTACATTAGCAGATTTTCCCACTACTGGACATAGTACACCTGAGCATTTACAATTTAAAGGATAAGGGTTTTTATTTGGCTCATGTATCTAAGTGATTCAGTCCATGGTCTCCCAGGAAGAAGCATCATGGCAGAAGGGCATGATGGGAAAAAAGACCTGCTGATCTCCTGACTGCTGGGAAGAAGAGCAAGGAAATCATGGCAGATCACGTGGGTGAGGGACCACATATAGTGCGCACGTCCACCCACGCTCACCCAGCGGTCTGCTTCAGCAAGCCCACAACAGCTCTCTAAGGAAACCAGGTTGATGTAATCAAGCTAAACCACCACATAACGTACATGAAGCTGTGAAAACACATGTGACTATGTGACTGTAACTAATGCACACCTGCATATGCAGAAATTCTTTTTTTTTTTTTTTTTTTTTTTTTTTTTTTTTTTTTTTTTTTTTTTTTTTTTTTTTTTTTTTTGTCTTTTTGAGACAGGGTCTCACTATGCAATTCAGGCTGGCCTTAAGCTCACTTTGTAGCTCAGGCTGGTCTCGAACTCACAACAATCCTCCTGCCTCAGCCTCCCGAGTGCTGGGATTACAGGCATGCACCACCATGCCCGGCTTAGAAATTCACTTTTAAAAGATATAAAGAAGTCATCCTTATGAAACACAGCCCTCCCAAATGAGAGTGGATTCTTAACAATAAATTGGTAATGCTTTTTTTAATTTGGGACAGAGTTGACAGGGTCTACAGGTAATTTTTAAAGCAATTTTTATGATCTATTACTTTGTTAAGAGAAATGTACACAGTATATTTAATTAAAGAACAATTAACACATTTTCCAAAAGTAGATGTGAATGATGAAAAACAAGAAAGAATGCCAATTTCTATTGGTATTTAGAAAGAAACAGTTAATGATTAAAAATATTTCCTTTTATTCTGATCTTTTTTGTTCTTTTAAATTTCTTATAACTTTTTTGTTATCATTGTTTTTCTTTTTTATGGTCAATTTTGTATTATTTTATTTAATGAAATTCTGTATTTTTTTAAATGAACAAGATTTTTCTTTTTCCTTTTTTTTTTTTTTTTTCAGTACTAAGGATTAAACTCAGGACCCTGTGCTTGCCAGGCAAGTACTTATTCTACTGAGCTATCTCCCCATCCTGTATTGTTTTTCTTTAAACCAGTTTTCCAGGTTTATATCCAGTAACCTAACCAACTAATTTGAATTATATAACATCATCCACTGTTGAAAGCCTATTACTTTAATGAAATTCTGTATCATTTCTAATGCTAAAACTCTGTTTTAATTTATATTCAGGTGCTACCTCCCTGCATTAACAAGTTAGTGGGGACTTGGCCTTGTCACAGTTGTCTTTTCTGTTCCTCTGGTATTTCTGTAACCGGCTCATTCAGCAGAGGATGAGGCGATGCCATGGGATTTTTTTGCCATATTTTAAGATGTTTTCTTCCCATGACTCCAGATCAAAAACTAGTATTATGACATAGGCACATGCATGCAGATCAACAAGGACAACTGTTTGCCTTTCTGTGCCGTTGAAGTGTTCATAAGAGGGAAGTGGCAGTAGGGGACATAGAATGGGTGGGAAAGGTGAGCTGGGAATGGATTTGGGGGTTGTGTTAGGTTTTTGCCAGCTCCATCAGGACCCCTCTCAGGTTGTCTGTTGTCTTCGATATCACTGCCCCTTGCTGTAATTAAATTCTAACAACTTCTGTGATATTAATGAGGAAGGCAATAAGAAGCAAATGAATACTCAACTGTGTGATGTCATATAAGGTTTTCAAAAGTATTGGTTGAACAAATGGACATGTAGGTGGCACGTTATTCTTTAGGAGACCTCTGAGGAATAAGATGAAAGAAAAACTTGCTCTGTTTTCAACCCCTAAAGTGATGTTTCTTGATTCTTAGCTTTTTCTACCTGGCACTGTGGATTAAATCCAGGACCTTTGCACTGAGCTACACCCCAACCCCTTCTTTGATTTATTATTGTGAGAGATGGTCTCACTAAGCCATTATATTGCACAGGTAGGGCTAGAATTTGCAATCCTCTTTCTCAAGAGGTCTAGGATTACAGGTGTGCTCCTCTACAGCCAATTCATCTTACCATTTATTTTTGCAGAACTGGGGATTGAACTCAGCTCCTTGTGTTTACCAGGGAAGTGCTAATTCCACTGAGCCATCTCCCTGGTCCCTTCATCTTACTATTTTTAAGGGAAGTTTTTCCTCAAAAAATGTTGATAATTTTTAAGGTCTTATAAGCTTTTTGAAAATACAATATTCTTTATAGTAGAAGAAAATATTTCAGTTGGGGTCAACAGTCAGTGACGGGTGGTGTACAAGTTTCTCTTCTGCATCGGCAATCCCCAGAGCTTCTGGGAAGAGGAGCACCTCTCAATCTAGGCTAACCTACTGCTCTGCAGTCACACTAGGGGTTTCTTTCTATTATGCCTATGATCTATCATATGACATGCCAGGAAATTCTTACAGTGCCATGCTCAGACTTCTTCAAAGAGTCATCTTCTGGAGTTGTTACTTTATTTGGTGCTAGTTGATGACCAATGATTTTAATATTACTGTTATATTCACAGATGAACACAAGTCATAGTCACTTTCATTGAATCATACAAGCATTACTTTTCTAGAAAAAAATCGAAATGTAAAGGAATATTTTCCCATAAAATGAATCTTTTCATCCCATTAATCAATTCAATCACCTGTTTCTGGCTGCCTTTATTACATAGATTGTTAGATATTTATTTTTTCTGTAATTTCTAGAAGTGCAATTTTAATATTATCAATAACAAAATTATGAAATATTTTTAAAATGCAGAAAAGTGTAATCTCTTAGCAAAGGTCAATGTGTTTGACCTATAACTTCATTTATAAAGAAGTTTTAATTTGGCCTTATTTTCTTCACACTTTTTTAAATTAAATTATTTCAGATGCAGTACAGTGTTCATATGCCCACTTACATTCACTTAACTGTACTTTGAGGTGAACACTACTTCAAATTTGTTATTTTAGTCATAAACATTATACTTTCCTACATATAGGATATACACAATCAATAAATATAATTGTTTTAAAATTTCTCACATGATGCAAGGCCACATGATATTCTGAAACTTTCTTCTTTTACGTATACTTTTGACTTTTACTCATATTGTTAATTTTTTAAATTTTATTAATTTTATTGAGAAACAAATAGCAAAGAAACACTTTCAAAACCAATTAGTAGGACTGTTACAATAATTAATACACTACATATTGTTGTCTTCATAGTGGTTATTCATAGTACAAGATGCAGACAGGATATCCTGTCCAAACACTATTAGTACAGATCTTCTCATTGAATTAAGAGAAAGTAGCTGTAGGTATCAACCTAATTCAGTTATTTTATATGTATATTATAAAGTATGTCAGTAGTAAATATGCAATATTTATTCCAATGTCATGTAACATTATCTACTATGAATTTCAGTCTTTGCCATGGACCAGTGTTGAAATGCAGGACAATTGGATATGTTCATCCTAAATTTCACAGGATGTTGCCAAATTGCTTTCCAAGCAAAGTACTATAGACTGATTTAGACTTCTATTAGCAGTGGCAAAAATTTCAGTTCCTCCATATCCTCAGGTATTGAGTACTGAAAAGCCTTTAAAAATTCCCTTCATCTAAGGCTATGAATAAAATCTTATAGAAAAGTAAGAGCCAGAAAGAAATTGACACATTTTTGGTCTAACCGCTCATTCTTTTACAGATAATAAGCTATTGTCAAGTTGGTAAACACATTGTCTGAATCCATAGATGTAGTTGATAACAGAAGGTAAAAATGGAAAGTTGGCTAAGATTATTCCAAACACACACACAGGGTCAAAACAGATCTATATAATAGACGCCTTTAAAAATTATATTCCATTTTCAATTTTTCTTATTGCTTCCTCTGCACTTTTAGCACCTAGACAGATATGGACCATTTTGAGAAATTACTAAAGTTATTTAATAAGTTGTCAGATACATTTGATTTCATAGAAAAGTGCCAACAGTCAAGTTTTACCTGTTTTGTGCAAAATTTTAAGTAGTTTTCACCATCCTGGCACTAATTACATGAAAATGTGACGTTGCATTGGAGTTTTAAATTCTATTTTATATAACATCGAACAATAGATGTCACTGTTCTGCCAATAAAATAACTATGAAATTATTTCCTATGATTATTTTTCTTCCCAAACGTCATTGTGCTGAGGAGATAAGTTATAAGGTTCTGGTAGAAAAATGTCAACAGGTGTTGTCTTTTACGTATTAGAACCTACTAGCATTTTCTCTAAGAAACAAGTTAATAGACTCAATCCATTACTTTTTGAATCTTTTCAAATATAACCAACCTAAAATTGCTCATTTTGCATTCTTATGTTTATGTTTTAGCAATTAGTTGCCAATCTAGAGAAAATTAAAATGAGCTTATGTGAGAAATGTAGGTTCAGCTAAGAAAGAGAAAGCACTTAGATTAAAATAAGGTATATATTTAATCCATGCAATGGCTACTTAGTCGAATTGATTGGCAGAGAATCTTCAGATTGGGAATAGGGAAGTCGATAGTAGAAGAGAAACTGAGAGAATTCAAACAGGGCCAGTTCTGAGAGATGATTAAGTGGCAGATTGATGCCAAATCCTGTGGCTGGAGTCAAGGTCATATTCAAACTTATATTGCCTTTGCCTCAGCAAATTTGGAGCTGAGATCATGTTGGCAAGGTATTGACCGTTGCTAAGGTGTACGCAGCATGGCTATGATCCTAGGAAAGCAGTAAAGTGTGTTGGGAGATTGTTAAGAGACAATGCATTAGAAAAAATCAGCCATATGATGGAGCAAGGTTTTGTGTGTATGGTTTTCTTTTGTTTGTTTGTTTGTTTGTTTTGGTGGAATGGAGGATTGAACTAAGACACTTTCACTTGCCAGAAAAGCACTTATTCCACTGAGCCATCTCACCGGCCCCTAGCATATTGTTGAGAAAACGTAACATCTGTTTCTATGCTCTCCACTGGTTATAATAGACTCTAATAATACCCTACTTGTGCATGCTTGATATGAAGAAAAGTAAATTCAGATAGTTTTGTGATTGAGCAAGAGGCCACCTCTGAATCTGAGTCAGATACACTCTGTGTAAGACGATTTAGAATTTATGATGCATTATTTAGAGCGCTCTCTAACTTCTCAACCCATTCCATTTAGACTTCAAAGCTGCCTATTCCATTTCATGGTTATTAATGGTCTACTGAGTGTCAAAACCACAAACATTTTCATCTTCATTCTACTGGTTCTCTACTTCTGCCTTTGAACTGCATTAACTATTCTCCTATAAATTCACTCCCCACTTGATTGCTGTACAAGGTCAGCTTCTTGCACTACAACCAAATGCTGAACATAAGATATCCAGGTGTAAATGCTCATGTGAAAATCAGACTATGTGCCATTGAGCAGAATGATTTTCCAAATAGGCAAAACATTTGGCAGTGTTTCCAAAAAGATACCAGTAGCTTTCTTCAGGGTGTAGCCAGGGGAGAGGGACGAGAATATAATTATCCCTACATGAATGTCAATAGTTATATAGCATTGGGGACTGACATGAGATGCAATTCACACGAGCCAAATAGGAAATTTTTCTCACCTTTAAGCAATCTGAATTCTTGTGGCCAACTTCTAGTTGGTTTTTCATCTCTTATACCAAAAAATTTAGCTTGGTTTCCTGCTAGGATAGTTCTTTGTTTCAGTCCACAAGTTGCTTCTTTCATAATCCTACATTTAGGGGTAATTTACTTATCCCAAGTAGTTTGGTTGAATTATGTGTTATTTCTGCATACAAGTAACTCTTTGCATGCCAGAATAACATTTTGAAACATTACCCTCAACTATTACAAGGACTTGTTTTCTGATTTAAATTATAGGAGCTATAAGGGCCAAGATAATTTTATATTCATGTTTCTGTCTTTAGTGCCTGGTGCATAGAAGGTTATGAATGTAATCTTATTTAATTAGAATGTCTTGATTTCCCAAATGATTCTGAGAGACTAGAGTGAGACTTTTAAAAAAAATGGATGAGAAAATAATAAAGAATACGGAGGGTCAGGACTAAGTTCACGTAATAACTAGATGGCAGAGCCTTAAATGCAGTCCCAAATTTGTGTCTTGAAGTCTAGTGCTATTGTTCACTTGTCTTATTTAATTGTAGCATCCACATGTAGACCCATGTGCACATAGGGTACGACAATTTATATTCTCTAGGGTGGGCAAGCACACTGTCCTCTTCTAGTCCTCATCGATCAAAGGACAAATATAAACTTGAGGATCATGCCCAAGTCAACTAGCACTGTGTCAAAACTTTTCATTTATTTCAAGTTAAAACCATTTCTACTGGTTGGTTTTGTGAGTCTGTCCACTTTCTCCTCTTGCAGTTCTTTTGCACTTCGGTTCCTTTTTGTCTTGGTCTAATTTCTGTATCTATCGAAGAACACCTGGGAAGGAGCAAATGGTAAAGAAGTTTCTGAAGTTCATGGTTCTTGTTGCTGCTGGGCAGCCTGATCAGGGAACCACCTCTGGGTAGGACTGCTGCTGTGTTGTACTGTGGTGGAAAAGCAGAAAGGAGAGAACAGATGCATGTGGGAGAGAAACAGCACAGTTTCACTTGCTTCCTAACAACCTCCTCTCTGTCCTCTTAGAACCTATATAATATTTAGTACAAGGTCTCACTACACAGATTGGACTCTCAGAGATCCTCCGGTTTTCAGCATCCCAAGTGCTGTAATTACTGGGCCAGCAGGCACAGACTCAACCACCTCAGCGTGCCCAGTCTCATCACCTTCTCAGGGTGCCCCAGGGGTGGGGCCTGCAGAGCACTCCAGAGATTGACCTCCGGGCCCCAAAGTCTGCCTAAGCAGGTGCTTAATCCTCTGAGCTATCAGGCTGGCCCTCATCAGAGCTGTTATAATCCCTCTTACTCAGCTAATAAGGACCCCCTTGCCCAGCAATGCCACATACCAACCAAGTTCCCACCATGGGCTTCCGAGGGGACAAACCGCACTCAGTCAGCATCTTCCCACATGTGGAAGGGTGAGGCTATTCTCACTCTTTGTAACTGCAATTAATGATCAGCTCCATGTCTTGTTAAGCCCTTTACACCTTCTCTCCTTTTTTCCCCTTAGTCTCTGAGACTACATTTGTTTCAAATCATAAGGAAAATGCCTTGAATAGAAAATGAAGCACCATTTCAGTAAAATGAGTTGTTAAGGTTTGCTATCAGCAGTTGCTCTTTTAGAGAATAAAAGGAATTGTACAAATACTTTATAAATGACAGGTTTGCTTTGAAGATAATATCCTACATGCTGAATACCAGACAATTTTGACACTTTTTTCTCATGTGGGACGTGTTAGACATTGTATTTTTGCAATTAGAATGATATTTTATATCTTTCATCAAACTGCAAAGAAGAAAAAATTCATTCATTCATTTAACCAATACATAAACATTTATCTAGGGCACTCAGGATATTTTAGTATGTAACTTGTTAAAAATAATTTTACTGAAAGAAAAGCAATAAAATAATAGTATAAAAACATACTATTGCAGATTAATTATAGGAAGAAAAATCTGCAGCTATGTAATATCATTTGGTATTTTAAAATCAGTTTTTAGTAATTATGAGCTTAAGCAACAGTTTAAAAATAATTTTGTCCACAACAAGAATGGAGAAGATGTTCTTTAATTAGTAGATAAGCATAGTTTATACATTAGTATGTCAAATATTCAGCATAAATGGCTATTTTCGAAGTACTAAAAGTATTTATTTTTCTCAGTTTAGAAGCTCTGACATTTTCCCTCCAATCTTGTTAGAGTGTTAATTTACTTTACAACCTTCCTTTCTAACTTCAGGGCATCAGAGAACACTCTTAACAGTTCTCCTGTAGCGGACTCCAATTAATTCATTTTCTGTGTTCTCTCCATTACATAGTACGGTGTTTTGATGTACGTTCTATATAAGTTCAAGAAGTTCTACATATTCTCAAGAAAAATCTTAAATTCAATTGAAAAGTTAATATACTCGTTGGAGACAAACTGCACCCGAACTAGAGCGAAGATGCTAAAAGGTAGTTAGCAAGCAAATTTTTACTGAGGGAGAAATTTTAAATTATAGATATGAATATAAGACTCCTTGGGCAAATTATAAAATTATATATACACACACACAAACACATGTACATATATAGATATAAATTATACACATACTTTTTTAAACAGTCCTTTTGAAGGAAAAATTAAGGAAAATATAGCTGAATTAGTCTCAGAACTCCTTTTTTTTTCAGTTTCAAAAGCTACTGTAGGAAGGAAAACCTATATCTGAGGAAATCCTATGGGGAAGAGCCATTTTTAACTGTAGACACTCCCTATTTAAAAACCAGTCTGTTTAAGTACTCTTTGTACATATAATCAATGAGAAATGTTCTGATTCATGTCCCACCAGTCAGATTTATAGCACATCTTTTATTTTTTGGTACAGTTTGGTGCATCTTATTTATAAAGCCTCAGTGTCTTTTTTCTGCAGTACATCCTGTTTATGCAGTGCTATAACTTTGCTGATTGCACTGTACCGGAAAATACCGTAGTTTTTTGTTGTGTTACACATTAGAGTACTGCATGTGTGAGTTCTACAAATTAAAACAAAGTCGCCAAGTTGGAATCTCCTTTAACAGCTTCTTTGTTCTGAATATTGCAGTGTACATGCCGTATGCAATTTCTCATTTAGCAGCCAATTCATTTCACTACCCAGTAGCAGAAACACGGCTAAGCTGTTAAACAAGGAGTGTCTAGAACACAACCAGAGGTGGTAAGTTACCTACAGTTGTGTGTGTTCACAATTATGTACAACCTATGTATCTAGCTCCCAGTCCTGTATCATTTAGATGGGTGATGGATGGCATAAATGATAATGGTCCCATAGGATAATTACACAGCTGGAGAAGTCCTACCGCCTAGTGATGGCATAGCCATCAGAGTGCCTCAGGCTAACACTCTCCTCATGTGTTTGTGGTCGTGTGGATCTAACAAACACACTCTGGGGGCAGTTGTGCAAATAGCATGTGGAAATCATGCATGGTAGTCGGTACTTGGTGCTACATGACTATGTACTTACTTCATCACAATTATTATATTAATTGTTTTAAAATTTTAGTGTACTGTTTTATTCATTAACAAAACGATGATGGGAAAGCAGTTTTGGGCAAGTCCTCCAGGAATATTCCTGAAGACGGTGTAGCTCCAGTATTATAAGATTTTTTCCGTAGGAAATGATGTGGAGGTGTACGACAGATTTTTTTCATTTACATAATATATTTTCTAACAGTCATATGAAATTTTGATGCATGCCTTAACTCATTTTTACTTCATACAAAATGGGCAACACAGGTAGTATTGATACCATGATCCCATGTAGGCCCAAGTCAAAATGTATGCACTTTTTCTTTTTGCATTTTAATAAGGGTGTACAGGGTCTCACCATATAGATTGGACTCATAGTGATCTGCCCGTGTTCAGCCTCCCAAGAGCTGGGATTACAGGTGCGTGCCACCATGCCCAGTCTCAATAGCTGTCTCAGCACACCCCAGGGGTAGGGCTGGCACGGTACTCTAGGGCTGGAACGCTTTCCACTAGTGCTCTACCTAAGCAGGCACTTTAGTCTGCTGAGGTGTTCGGCTGGCCCTTATGTGCTTTATTTATTTTTTTATTTTTTTCGGAACCAGGTATTGAACTCAGGCCCTTGCACTTGCCAGCCAAATGCTTATTCTACAGAGCTAACTCCCTGACCCCTTTAATTTTTAACAAAGAAGTTTACATACAAAGTAAAAACTGAATGAAATGTGAAATTAGATCAAACGAGTCTGGGTATAAGCAAAGTGCATTTTTACACTGCTGTACATGTCTGAGCTATAAGCAGTGAGCAACATCCTTTATGTCGTGGAATAGTAGTGCAAAGTTGGAAAAGATTACAAAGTTTATACAGTAATGATTACACGAAGCTTAGCATAAATCTGAGGGAAAACAATTTCCTAAATTGAGTGTAGGCCACGTTCATGGAGCTCCTGCCGCTCGCAGCGGTGTGCTGAGCAGCCTCGCATTCACACCCACTCCGCGCTCAGCCACCAGCTGGCACCACTGCAGTCCTGCACACTCTGCCCATAGCCTCGCATTCACACCCACTCCGCTCTCAGCCACCAGCTGGCACCACTGCAGTCCTGCACACTCTGCCCATGGCACACCAGGCCCACATCTTTTACATCATAGGCCCACTGCGTTTTCTGGGTTTACATGTGCTTAGATACACTGATATTTATCATTATGTTACAGTATTCTGGCCAGTAATATACTGAATAGGCTTGTAGCCTAGGAGCAAAAAGCTATCTTGGATTCCCCGAATGGGAGGCCTGTGTGAGTACACTCCGTGATTCTGACTGAATGGTAAATGGCCCCAGTGATGTGTTTCCTAGAATGAGCCCCCAGTGTGAAGCAATTCATGTCTGCAGGAGCAGATACACTCTAATAATAGATACCTGTGTATGTTGTTCTTCCTTACTTGGCAAGTTGTGGGAAATCCAGAGACTGTCCCCACAAAATGTGCCTCCCTAATATGCAGCAATAAGGCACTCAATGGAAATTGGAAATTGACAATTCAGATGAGCATCAGAGAAACATTGAGTGGGAAGAGTTCCAAGGAAAGGTACGCGCTATCTCAAATAGCCAACTGTAAAAGACTAATGTTAGAAATTAAAGAATCAGTAAGGAAATCTTCCATGAGGTCATAAAGTTTTCATGATGCATTTTATGTATGTGTGGGAGCCAAGATCTCACATATACTTAAGCATGAGTTCTACCACTGAGCTACATCTGTGCCCCGAGACACCAGCTCTGATCTCAACTCATGTATTGTTTCATTACAATCCAGTTAACACAAGGGCACATCTGTGCACGTATGACAATGCTGGGCTAGTATACCATTGGTGAAAAAGATAAAATTGCAGATAAACTGAAGAAAATAAAGTATGTTGGCAGTCTTTCCATATCTGTACAAGTGTCTGAAATAATCCAATCTGTAAGAAAAAAAAAAAAAGCTTTGTTTTTGCTCAGAGTCAGAGGTCATACTTCTTGCCCAATTTTCCCATGAGATATCCCCTTGGTAGGTGAGGAAGTACCTCATGGTAGGAGCTTGTGGTAGAGATGGCAGTAAAGCAGGAGGACAGGGAGGAGCCAGGCTCCTACCCTTGTAGGCATACTCCCTATTAACCAGCTTCAGTTGACCAGAACACCCCATACTTCCTAATAGTGCCACAGGTTGGGAATCAAGTCTCCCATACACAGCCTTTGGGGAATGCATATTCAAACCATATATTCTAGTAGCAAACACCCAATCGTATTACAATGAAGTAAAACAGGGGTGGTTTTGATAAAAAGTCATATAGAAGCAGAACAGCACTTTCATGGTTATTTTGTTTGACAAATGTGGTGCTGGTTGACCCGTATACATATGTTTAAAAAACAGAACCTTGGCTGCTATAATTTACACTATATGTAAAATTCAACTCTACATTGATGAAGCATTAATATTTTAGAAGAAGACAAGGGAGGATAGGTTCATAGGGTGTATGCAGATATTTTTTTCTTTCTTTTGGTAGTGCTGGGGATAAAACCTTTTTGCCTCACACATGGCCAGCAGATGATGTACTACTAAGCTATGACCTCAGATCCAGAGATTTCTTAAATAGGGTTTAACTGTTAAAGAGTATGGATAAGCAGAATTTCCTTAAGTACAAAATGTCTGATTATCAAAAGAATCATTAATGAGCAAAAAGCCAATCTAGGCACCTTAAGAACTTTGGTCGAGAACATATTATCTTGCACAAAACAGAATATCTAAATAACCATAAACATAGGTAAAGATCTTTAATATGATCTGTTATCCGGAAAATTAAAATTGAAACCATGGCACTAAGCCTTTCTGCACAAAGCACTGAGTGGACATGCACAAAATTATTTTGTAATAACAACGTAAATGCAGTACTAAGTGTGGGCAATCGTGGAGAAGCAGAAATTGTCACAAAAGGCTGGTGGTAAAGTCAGCACACATCCTGGAGGAAACTTCTTAGCACAACCTGCTGTGCTGAGTCTATGTACACCACGGGCCACTAGCTTTCACACTGAAGCCTACTAAATGAAAACGTAAGGGTCCACAGAAATACATCAGTGAGAATGTCTGGGGTATCATTGCGAGGAATTGTTAATATCGTAAATAAAGGATGAGGGGCTTATCTTGGTTCACAGTTTCAGCCACTGGTTAGCTGGCTCCATCACTTCTAACCCTCTTACAAGGAAAAAGTGCCACAGTAGAAGCATATGGTGGCGGAAAGGTGCTTATTTGGGGCAGCCAGGAAGGAGAGCAGCTGCAGGAGAGAAGGGAGGGTGTTGCAGGGGCAAGAAATGGTAGGACAGAGAGAGAGACAGAGGGTTGGGGCAAGATGCAGTCCCCACGTGGGGGGTAGGCCCCCATGACCCACTTCCTTCCACCTGATCCTACCTAAGTTTCCACTGGGCTGCCAATAATGCCATCAAATTATGAATTCATCAATGACTTAATCCACCAGTGAGATGAGATCCCTCAGGGTTGGATTTCTTCCTAAGAAAGACCATCAGCAGGTAAATAAGCCCTTAATACATGGCTGTTGGAAAACTTTTTTGGCAGAACCGGGGATTGAACTCAGGCCCTTGCACTTGCCTGGGAAGCACTTATCCCACTGGGCCATCTCCCCAGCCCCTGGAAAACATTTAACTCCTAACTATAATACCAGTACACTAACTCTGTTGTAACTCTTTCACTATTTGGTATATTCTAAAAGTTCAGTGGCTTTTACCATTGACTAATTGATTTTTGCTAAGATTGTCTAACTTTCCACTAATTTCAACAGTGTTTGCCTTCACTTTTGGGAATACTTCAAATTTATACAAAATTCAAATTTATACATTCTACTTATTGGTAAAATACTAGAAATGTCTAAGCTCAGAGAGTAGACAATTTTGGCTGAAAGAAACTAAGGATGCAGGTATATCTGGTACCTAATTCCATTCATAAAAAAAGGAAGTTATGTTTGGTGATTTTATTCAGCATACTACTTGATGGCAATGAGAAAGGATTGAGGTATCTGGGATACAAATTGTGTTGTGATTGTTGTTACTTTTCTCCAGTACTGGACTGGATCCATGGCCTTCACTCTCAGCTCCATCCTCAGCCCTTAGTTCATTTTTAATTTTAACATAGACTGTCCCTAAATTTTGAAGAACCCCAGGCTGGGCTCAAACTTGTGATCCTCCTGGCTTAAACTGACAATTATACTGGGATTCCATGAACGCACAACCACACGTGGGCTGTTGTGTTATCTTGAGGCATGTGGGCCATCAGATAGTTATATTTGCTTTATAAACATACATTGATCCTTGGAGCTGCTTTTATACTTCCCTCTATTTTATATTGCAATAAAATAGTTCATTTAAATTAAGAAATGAAAAGTCTGATACCAGAGTGCTGAGACTCCTGCAAGGCTACCTAGACCTGTGCCTGTAGCAGGGCAGGGCAGATAGAACAAGGTCAGTGAAAAGAACAGCATGTGTAATTGACATAAAAGAGGTGATAGAGGGTGGGAGAAAATAAAACCACTACTCAAATTCATTTTGGGGGTAATAAAACCTTTGGTAATAGCTCACAGAAAGAGCTTGGAAGGTCTAAGTTTTTCAAAATTACAGATATCTAATATACTGAGACTAGTATAGCAATCCCCATCAGATTCCTAAGTTCAGTTTTTCATTGTAAACATGTCTCTATCTATGTCTGTCTGTCTATCTATCTAAAAATCTATGTATCTATACATAATTATAGAGAGAGAGATGTTAAAATTTCACATTCATTGAACGATCATCTTAAAGAACTGTTTGAAAGTCCTGTGTTTCATTAAGTTTGTTTTAATCAATACAGGGAAAATGTTTAGACACCAAAATATTAATAAAGTCAGATGTTCATGATGATGTTAGGTACATAAAACTGATAGTTTGTTACTACTCTACGGTGAAGTTAAATGTCAGTCTCCCTGAGGGCTGATGGGATCTTCATAGAGACAAGGATTGTAAACAATGCACAAAAATGTTAAATAATGAACTGTACCTGCTAAACATAATAATAAGATATGGAGACTGTCAGCTATGCGTCTCCAAATTTCCTTAATATGCTATGTACATTCTTAGTGAATCATTTCACTTTAACTCTTTAGAAATGAGTTTGGAACTGCTAGAGCTAAATGATCCTCTTTTTCATCACAGTGTTTCAAATATGTGCTTGCTGGGTTTTAGGATAGTAGTTTATTATATGGATGAAATTATTTCTTATGATCACATTGACATATCACATTAGCATTCTTTTGATTTGTTTTTAAATGGATAAAATGAAAAGGATATTTACTTTTCCTGGTGTAGACACAATATGTGACACAACCATTTAAAGGAGGAGTGAATTTTTCTTAGCTTCAAAGCGTTAAGTCCACGACTGGCTGAACCCTCACTGCAGAGGCTTAGCCAGGGAGCGTGGCGCACTTCATCTCAGTGGAGAAGCAGAACCAAGAAAAGTATCGGAGAGGACTGAGCCAGGCACTGCAGAGAGGCACGAAGGCCGCTTCTCTACGACCCACACAAACACACCCAGACGTGTGCTTCACCAAACCTGCGGGGCTTTCTTGATGCAGGTAAGTCAACGTGTTATGATTAAGTGCCACAGGAGGATTTCTTGATTCCTGACTCAGTACAAATCCTCTGCATCTAATTGATCTAAAGCATTAAAACTATTCACACTTCTTTGGAGAACCCTGTGTGATTCTTGGAAATGTTCCGTTTTATTTGAGAACTTCTCTACTCTCTTGCTTTTTCCCTTCCACAATTGAAACTAGGAGATCTTTTAAGCAAATTCTGTAAGTATAAAATGTGATAAAGAGTGTGAGATAGGAAAAAAAATAATTGAAACACCATAGTCATAAAACCCATACATATGCATACCTATGCAATGCAACACACACACACACACACACACACACACACACACACACACACTCCATTTAATCACTCCCAGGATGCACAGTGATACAGTATTTTACAATTTCAATTGAGATTTTTTTCAAAGTCCCTTACAATTCTAGTGTCTGACATATGGGTTCAATGAAATACCCATCCCCTCTATCCAAGTGTGAATGGATCTTAGAAACCATTTGTGTCTACACAAATAAATGCAAGAAGAAAAGATGAGTGGGAATCATGAAATGTGCTCCACTGTGTACCCCCTTGATGTGTTCTTCCCGTGGTCCCTTTCATTCACAGCACTTTGCTTTCCTAGCTGCACGGGTAGGGTATCTGATTTTATCACAGCTGGTTTCTTTGGAGTAGGAATTCCCAACCTTGGTAAAACTGATATTTTCACCCAGACATTTACACAGACATTCACTGAGCAAGGCTGTCATGATAGAGGGAGTTTAGCAGTGGCAGTGCTACTCAAGCCATTCTGTGCCTACGCTCCCACCCCCAGGGCATCAGAGTCAGGACATTTCTAGTCACTGGCAGTTGTTCACTTGTGCCTGTGTGTAAGTGGGCATTGGGGTTCTGGGGGGCTTACTCCAGTTAAGAGTCAACATCCTACAGAATAAAAGCAAGCTACAGAAATACAGAAAAAGAAGAAGAAAGACCATAAGTTTTGCCAGCATATTTCAGGATGCTGTAAGCTCTCCAGGAGGACCTTTATGATTAGACAATATGGCCAAAGCTTCTTATATAACACGTGTAGAACCTACAGTACTGTCTGGCATCTCAGTGAGGATCTCCTGCTGCGGGCTTCACTCTGTCTTGGCCTTTTGGAGATCAGCTCGTAATAATTTCAGTTTCTTTTGGATCCCACTCAGAACATCAATCTTCTCTTCCAAAATAGACAGTGAGTGGGCAAGACAATCTTCCACGTCATAGTTTACTCCATTAGCTGTCTCCTGGATGTTCTCCCACCACTGGCTAGATTCCTTCCATGAAGCTCTATCCTTCATTACTGGGGAGGATAATATTTCAGTTTCTTCACTCGGTCTCTCCTCATCACTCTGTGTACAAGGTATTTTCGTAAGCTCATCCTCCTGAAAGGACAGTTGGGAACTCTTTGTGTGCCTTTCTAAAATCGGGGGTGCCTCCTGTCTGATCTTTGAGAGGCAGCGGTGGTAGCGCCTTACGTCTGGAGCTAATTCCTTCACTCTGTTGGCATATCTTAAAGTGTTGAGGGTGTTTTCACAAGAGGTCATCCCTGGCGAGATAGTAGCAATCATACAAGTGGAGGAGTTCTGGCCTATGAAGGAATCCCGGAGCACTTGGGTGAGTTTGCTGGCTCTGAATGGGGTATGAGATTTATGATGACCCAAAGCCCGGATGCATTCCTTGAGGGCAAGGAGACTCTTATTAATCTCTGCCCCTTCTAGCTGCCTCTTCCGGTTGGCCTTGGCCGTATCCGCTCCCCTTTCATTTCCAGCTAAGTCTATAAGGGAAAACTTGCCATGTAGTTTCCCTCTGGACTTCAAGATGATCTGGAATACTGCATGGCTCCGGGATGAGTGAACGTTAACAGATGTCTGTCCAGAAGTCCGGCAGCTACTGCCTAGCTCCACGAGTCTCATCACCTCCTCCGTGCAGTGGACCTCTTGTTCCTGCAGCCCAACCACTTGGATTTGTTGCCTGCTGTCCTCAAGAATTTGCAGTTTCTTCTTCCAGTTCAACAAATCATACACCTTGCCACCATAAATCTCAAAAAAGGTCCCATAGACTTTGAGATCTAGTTGCTTGTAAGTGGAGTTTTTGAGCAAGAAAAAGACATCCCGCGCCACCAAGGCATAGATGCCTTTAGAACAATCTTGGGCCCTTCCAGTAATGGCTCCACTCATGGTGTATGTCTTCCCACTGCCCGTCTGCCCATAGGCAAAGCAAGTGGCCATGCCCTGGCGGAAGATGGATTCCACCAGCGGCCGGGCTGTGAACCGGTACACCCACTCGTTGGAGGCAGTGTCATCAAAGGCATGGTCGAAACAGAAGGTCTGGTTCTCCAGATAGCGAGTGAGGTCCAATTTTTGCTTGGACTCGTGCACCATGACTGTGTTGTCCGAGATGATAGTGATGATGTCCAGATCCTTCGTGATAATCTCGCGCTCGTTGAGAGGCCTCTTCCTCACGCAGACACAGATCTGGTGGTGTTCAGGGGGCTCGAGGCCAGGCATTGGGATCTTGCTGCTGTTCAGGCCTTTGCGACATTCTTCGATCATGCGCATGACCTCGAGGTTGGGATGTCCAGTGTTCACATCGAGAGCGCGTCTGGCTCGTATCTGCAGCTGCAGCTCCCTGCGCTTCTCTCGCTGCTTTTGTAGTTTCTCAATTTCGTGCAGGCAGGGAGATTTTCTCTGCCTCATCAGACAAGGTTTCCCGGGGACTCCCACAACCGGGCAGTCCCCTGAGGGTGTTTCACTTTTCTGGGGAGCAGTAGCAATCCGCTCTGTGGTTGCCCACTGGTCCCCAATGGCTGAAGAGGGTGTCAGGCACAGAGGGGGTAACGACTTGAGCAACTTGGTATGTTCGGCAGAGGCCAGAGCTGGATTCAACAGCAAGATGTTCTCTAGATTAATCTTCTTGCCTTTTTTGACTCCTTTCTCCACCCATTCTACTGTAACCCATGAGTTTTCTCTGTTGATCTCTGTGACCACAGCCAAATGGATCCTCTTGTCACTGCGCTCGATCATCACACAAATTCCTACCTGGATTTCTCCACAGTGTGGCTTCAAAGGTTTCAACGGAGAGAGGCGTGGGACGAGAGGGAGGCAGGACTGGCTGGCCATGGTCAATGATGGAGAGATCAGGGCTGGCTTCCAGGGGAGCTGGGGAACCCAAGCTAGACCACAGCGCTCGCAGCCCTGAGCGCAGATACCGTGTGCCCTATGTGTCCCTTGTCTGCCCAACCCCCTCACCAAAGCGGGGATCTGGGGCCCCGGCGTCACAAAGGGTTGGGATAAAAGGTTGAGAACGGGAGTAGCACGCCTCTGGGTGAATGGTGGGCAGAAAAAGCCACCTCTGAGATCTTAGCAGGGTGCAAAGGAAAGCAAGACTATCTTATTTTCTGACTGAAGGGCGAGGGAGGGTGTTTTTTAAGATTCCAACCAGAGTAAGGGCAGAGAACAGAGAAGCTTTGGCAATCCTGAGGTTAGAAAACCTGATAGAGCTTGACCTTTTACAAAAAGGGGGAGGGGGGAGAAGAGAAAGGAGAGAAACCGGAAGGGGAAACGTGGGTGAAGAGAACTAAGATATGTTGTATTCCAACACCAAGTCCTCATGACTAATGGAATCGTTACGTGCTGCAAATATGTAGTGGTAAAATTAAAAGTTAAAAAAGCATATGTTTCACGGACATTTGAGCCATAGCTTTTAAATATTTCTCAGATGACAACAGCCATGTTTGCAAAATGTTCTGCCTCAAAACTCAAAATTCAACAGGATCCCTCAGAAGCCTCCTCCAACCTGCCGTCTCCGCGCTTTCACCTGCCTCTGAATTTGTTTAACTTCAACAGTCACAATTTAAAATTATTCTAGTTAAATGGGCTTTCTCATTACACAATCGGAATGAACCGAGAGCAGCAGGTCGTTGTGGTGATTTTGCTAATATGGAATTTATTTTACCATAGCATCTGTGTTGGCCAAGATGCTTATCACATTCCAAGTAGCTCTGACAGCTATGAAGTGAACTTGGCTGTGCCGTAGTCATATCATGTTTGAGGTTAGTGGAGAAATCATGGTTTCAAGTTCCTCTAGTAATTACACTTCTGGCCTCATTATCCATAATTTAGAGACAATGGAGAGTCATTGGTGAAAAGACATTCCATCATCTACCTCATTCTCACCCTAAAGTGTGGCATGAGTGTAGATGTGTTCCAGATTGTTCCATGTCCAGTAGAGAGGTGTGTGAAAGCAGCTAAGATCATCAGTATGACTTCTGAACCGTGGGTTTGTTTATAAAATTACTTACAGCTCTGAAGTACAGAACAGTAAGTAGGGTGACCCCTCCACTTTCTCTTGGACAGAAATAAATTCTGTTATAAGCTTTCTTAATGTTACGATTCTTCTCTGAATTTAATAAAGCTCAGAGAATTAGACAAATTTAACAACTATGCAGTCCTCTGTTCTGGTAATATCTGAAACAGGGACAATTTGAATATCATACAAAGAGAGAGGAAAGGCTCTTAGGGAATTCTTTTTGTGGGATTATTAATTTTTCATTTGCCTGGATTATCAATATTCAAAGTTGTGCCTTAAATAAGATTTTTGTCACCATAATTTCAAGGGAATTATGTAAATGTTATCATTCCTTCTATTCATCATTAGGTTAAATTATACTTTTTAAAGCATTACTGCTTTAAAACTAAATGTTTTTAATAGGCTTTTCTTGAACATTTATCTTTTGAAAAACCAGATCTCTCAAAATTATGCAAACCACATCTCTTCCAAGTTAGCCACAATTTTTACACCTAGCCAGATAAATTTATAGGTAAATAATAGATGGCTTCCTTGAAGGTGGTTGTGCAAAAACTTGGAGTCTAAAGTTTCTTTGACTCATCTTTTTTCTAACATCCGACAGAAAAGTACATTTTGAAATAGAATTTCCAAGGTATTCTGTTTTATTTTCTAACATAGATTCTTTGAGATACCTCATTTGTTGCTGCAGTTTAATTTTAGCCATCTTACCAGCTAGCTGACAGCCAGAGTTGTGGCTCCTGATACTTCAGAGAGCCGTAGAAATTTGAATTCAATAAAACCCAAATTCTATTTTCCTTCTACATGTGGCACATTGAATATATTTTTAATTGCTTTTAATAGCTTTAGCATTGTGCTCATGTTTTAAAACCTTATGCATATTTTTGGCTTCTCACTGAGAACTTCTATAACTTAGTCTTACTCTAGCACCTAGAAGCCTTCTGTAATTATGACATCACTTGACCTCTCAACCAATCAGGGTGTGTCTCACACTGACTCAGAGTTTCTCTCATTGTCCTGAAAATAATTTTATTTATTTATTTATTTATTTATTTATTTACTTATTTTGCAGAACTGGGGATTGAAATCTGGCCCTTGCAAGTGCTTTATTCTACTGAGCCACCTCCTAGCCCCCTGAAAGGCACTTTAACAAATACTTCCATATTAATTCCTTGCCTAGAAGTGTCTTAGCAGCTTTTTATCACCCTGATATAGTACAGATTTCATATGAAGGAACATTAACATCCTTTATACTTCTTCATCCTGTATTTTTATCACACTTGGTCTGAAGTTGAGCTAGGCTAAAGAAATTAAAGTCCTCCTAATATACTACTGTCAAATTTCTAATAGGATGGTTCTTAATATTGTAATGCATGGAAGTCATTAAAGAGTCAGCCAGATAGTTCAGTGGACTAAAGCATCTGCTTAGGCAGGCTTAGAGACTGGGGTTTGATGCTAGGCCTGCTGTGCTGGCCTTGCCCAAGGGCACGCTGAGATGGTGACTGAGACTGGTCATAGTGGTAAGCACCTGCAATCCCAGTGCTTGGGAGACTAAAAACAGTAGGATTAACTAGGATTCCAATCTGTGTAGTGAGACCCTGTAAACTTTGTACTAAATACAGGAAGGAAGGAAGGAAGGAAGGAAGGAAGGAAGGAAGGAAGGAAGGAAGGAAGGAAAACAGGAGAGGAGAGGGGAGAGGAGGGGACAAGAGGGAAAGAGAGGGGAAGGGAAGGGAGGAAAAGAGTCATTAGAAGGGCTTGCTAACACAGAGATTATAGAGTCTCATAACCCAGAGTTTGTGATTCAATAAGTCCACACAGAGGCCAGGAATGTTCCAATGTGTGGGACAGGAATGTTCTAATTCAACATATCCTATAGTTATTTATGTTATTGCCCCTGTAATACTGAGAACTTCTGCTTGAGTCCTCTAAACAAATCAGTGTGCCTTTTGGTCTGGTTGTTCTTTCTCATCTTCCTGAACTCATCAATACCTAGTTTTAAATATCACTACCTCTAAAATGAGCAATTTACAGGTTGGCCTTGCCTGATCAAGGCAAAACAAATGATTAACTTTTTAATAGTGAGTATAAATCAGTCAATCAATCAATCACATAAGTGATTTCAACAGTAAGCTGTTTGTAGAGTTTCTTGGATAATTTTATAATGTTGATAATCTGGAATTTTGTTTACTAAGGTTTTGTTTATCATTTAGATATGAAATTCAGAATCAGAAATCATCCATGTAATGCTCTTATTGAATGGTATTTATTCTGAGAGGCCAGTTCGTTGAAGAAAAACTATAAATTTTGCATGTGGGATAAATGTGAAAACCTCTTTGCAATTAAAGTCACTTTCTGTGAGCCATGACCTGGATAAACATTTCGTAAAATTAACAGCTTCCAAATTATAGCAGTGGCAGATGTCACTGCTATATTTAATGGACTGAATTTAACCAATTAGTAAGTATGTATGGAATCTTTGCCATGTGGTACTTACTACGTCAGAGGAATCCTATTCTTGAGAAGCTTACCATGTACACCTTTTGTACCCACTGAATGGGCAGCACTTGACAAGCACTGGATAAATTCCCTTCATAATAAATCCCCAAATCCCCCAGCAAGCCTCACAGTAATCAAGGGTAGCCCCGCAGGAGATGGTCGTGTGGACAGAAGCAAGCTCAGGGAATGAGCTTCGTGATTTTCAGTCATTGATCATGCACCTATTCCAGTTTGGGGCTTCTCAATATTATTTTATAGGAGGGAAAGTGATTTTTATGCTCTTCTTAGATACAAGTGTCCCTGAGAAATTCATCAAACACACACTTCTAGTACTGTTTTAGTGGACATCTAACAGCTGTTGGGTTCATTTGATCGCCTTGGGGGCCTGTACTTTTCCAGTACACCGATGCAATCAGAGGTTAATTTAGATCTTCAGAGGAATTTAGCAGCTTTCCCGAAATCTCTTTGAAGAAATGGAATGAATCATTTCCACCAAAAAAATTCTTACTTAAAGCATAGAGTTATGCATTACCAAGCTTATGCCTTTAGAAAACAAATGAAATTTGCCCTTTAGAATGAGAATAATATTTTACCACTATAACTAATGCCTCTATCTTCAGACATTTCAATGCTTTCCCTACACACTATACTTAATATGCTCAGATAAGTCCACAATTCTGCAGTCCTCTCACTACTTCATCAGGCAAGAGTTGTTTCTATGACAACAATGTTATCTCTGAGATATCTTTCTCCAGTTTATTGAACAGAGCTACTGAGCTACTTACCTGAGAATAGCGGCAATGTACTTCGTTGTTGAAACTCATCTACAAAGTTGCCAAAGATAATAAAGCAAAAGTTTGTGCAATTTGTTTTTAGCCCATCCTGTTAGTCATCTATTAGTGTTCAATTTTATCTAAAATGGTGAGGCTAAGTGCTGGATTTTAATTGTATTCTATTGTCAATAGTTCACTTGTTACATAGAAATTACAAAATTTATGCTAAGGAGGGGCTTTTAGAACTCAGCTATAACTCTCCAATTTGAAGATATGCTATATGCACTTCCTTCTGAGAGTTTGTTTGGATTATGCAATTCAGGTCAGTTAATCTGATATGGAAGAAATACAATAAAAGATATATAGTACATAGGTGGGAGAATTAAAGGAAGTTGGATATTTGGTCTAAATAAGATTGAAAGAAAGAACTTTGTATGAGTACATGAAGGACCGCCTGAGAGAAGAGGAACATATTTTCTCTTGTTTTTAAAAAATGTAAATATTCAATAATTCGACCATTAGGCAATCTGGATTCAATTCATCATGACTTTCCTGAATAATATTGAATGGCAAATCTGTACTCCATGCAGACTGCCTTCCAGGACCGAAATCAAGCTAGAATAGTTGCCCTCCATTTCATTTCCACATTTTCTTTTTCCTAAATCTATTATTTATTTGGTACATGGTCTTACTATGCAGCTTAGACTCAGTGATCCTCCTGTGTCAGCTTCCCCAGTGCTAGGATTACAGGCATGCACCACCATGCCCGGTTTTAGTGGCTGGCAAGGCACAGGGCCAGCACTCTTGGTTTCAGGGTTTGAAAGCAGGTCCTTGTGCTTGCCAGGCAGGCACTTAGATTGCTGAGTTATCTCCTTTGTTTTTCACATTTCCTTTATGTTTATTTTTGACATTGTGTTTACCACTTTGGATTAAAAAAATATACATCTTTCTCTGCAAGAAGGAAGAATGATACTTTATTTGTGTTTACATATTTAGTGTCTGACATGCTGACTTAAAATTTGTTCCCAGAACTACAAAAAGTAGCCTGATAGAAGGTACTGCAGTGAGAGCTCAGAAATAACTAAGGAAGAGCTTCTTTGCTTTAGTACACATTAAACGAAGCTTAGTAACTACCTCCTAAGCGTCAAGGACAGAATGAGCGGATGGTTGGATACTAGCAAGTAAAGCAGCTCTAGCTTTTGTCCTCAAGGAGTTTAAAAGCATCAGTTTTGAAAATAGATATTAGCATATGAGTATAAATTCATAAAGATGACATCATTTTAGGAGACAGTAACACAATTATAGATATACACACATATGCACATGTATGGACAAAGATGTATAAGCAATGTTCTGATATCTACAGTGAAGGGTCAGAGTCCTAGTCCATGACAGTTAACACACAGACTAATTGACATCTTTCTGGGAAAAGTAGCAGAGTCGTATTTAGAGAATAAAGCCAGGAATTGGGCTACCTTTGTGATCTGCAGCTTGGCTGACTATCACAACCACCTGGGAAGATTTTACAAAGCACTGACAGCTGGACTCTACCCAGACCAGCTAAATAAATCTCTTGGGGCTGGGGCCTGAGAATCTATGCTACTAAAAGTACCCCAGGTGATTTTTTTTTTTGTTACTGTGAGGCTGGAAAGTATTGTGCTGGTTGCCCTCTAGGTCTCTTCCTACACAGAGATTTTATGATCCTGCAGTTTTGTGAATAAAAAGATGATTCTCTGATTCACCTGTGGGTATTGAAAATTTCTTGTTTTAGTTAGTATCCTAAATTTTTTAAGACACACCTGCTTCAACAAATAAGGAGAGAATGCACTTTTCCTGAGAAAATTACCTTAGGTTTCTGCAGAAGTTTTGTTACAAATACTGTATAATCTTTGGTAGTATTGTTTAACAACATGAAGTAAAATTGCCTATGAAGGCTTCATGCCATTGAAAGAAATTTGTGAGCCTGAAAGCATCTCATTTATTTGTACATCTCCTAAGGTGCTTTAGAAAAGCATGTTGGGTATTTCAGATATTTAATATATATTTGTTATATGGAACTGTTGGATACCATCAGGAAAATATATGCTATTTCAAAGTGCTCATCTTTTTTAAGTTGCTCTTGACCATTTTCTAAGTGAGCAAGATGAAAGTCTTACAAAGACTGAAACTCTTTCCCTGTAATACAACTCAGTATGGTCTCTATAAATGATGCTGTAAGCGGTATTTATCTTTGTCAGAACCTGAGATCTGCTTGGCAGAATAAGAGATTTACCAGTTTGTAACCATTTTTATACTTCTACCTGAAAATATGAAGCAATAAGGCCACAATTCTGAGGAACAAGACACGATGTCAAAATAATCATTTGATTCTAGAGGAAATGAAATCCATGATGTAGCTGGCTGAATTAATGGAGATAGCCAGTGGACTATTTTATTTTCACTTAGTTGCTTCTAATGTTCCACATACTGCCAGGATTCACACATTAGGAAGACTTCCAGATATATTCTTTTATTATTAGAGAAAAAAAATGTATCTACATATGCAGTTGATGCTTGAGTTGCATGATCATGGCTATTTATATGAATACTTTTTTGTATTTTATTTGTATGTGTGAAAAGTTTTTAAAAATCTACAGTAGAAATGTGTGACCTTTGTCCCAAAATCTATAAATGTGTATTTTTTTACTCTTATCAACAGTTAAAATATGCCAAAACTTTCTAGACCATGTGTGCCATTGCTGGCAGTTGAGAGAAATGTAAACAAGTGTAAAGATAATGGGGTGTTAAATCAAAACTGTGTAAAATTAAACGCAGTGCAGACTGACTTAGGGTAGCAGTTCACAGCTGCCTCCTGTGGTTACTGTGGCGATCAGCACTGTTGGGTGCACTGCCTAAAACAGTGGAGTGCTAATCTTCTCCGCATAAATGGTTCTGATCCCCAGTAAATTGCATATGGCAGTCAAGAAGTGATCTCTTGAGGTTATTGCCTATTTTTCATGGTATACAAACATGTATAATATATAAACCACAAGGCAAAGGGCTGTTTATGTTAACCAGCAAGTCTTCCTTAAAACAGTAAGCTATTAGATGTTAAGGTTACCTTAGGGGTCAGCTAAGCATAGAGCAAGAACCCTAGAGACCACTGAGTGGCCAATGTCACTCTTACTGGTCTTGTCACCCTCCCACGACACGAGGAGCCGCCCCAGTCACCAGCACTGCAAGTCACAGCAAGGAGCCAGGACCAGCACCCACCCACCAACCTGTGTCAGAGATTGAGCTAATATACAGGGGTTTTATAGGATCCCTCCTTCTTAAAGGTGAAGCAGAGAAGGTGTCTATGAAGAAGGGGAAAAATGAGAGGAGATAAGATCTAAGGTCAGAAGGTGACTTGGTGTGTGCAGCATGACCACGTCTAATACCTACCACTGATGTTCAGAAAAATTTACAACATGAGATGACAGGGGGACAAAAATCAAAAGAGTCAGCAGCTGAGAATTTGTCCCATGTTGAGCCTGAAAGGGCCAAAGCTAAGTAAATGTCAGTTTATCAACTCTGCCACCATTGGTCCACCTAAAACGAAGACTTGTGTATGAAATTCCAGCAATATGAAGCAAACAAGGGCTGGTGAGATAGCTCAGGGGACTAAGAGCATGCTTTGGCAAATACAGGGACCAGGATTTGATCCCTGGTCCCAAATGCCATGCTGGCCCCACTTCCAGGGATGTGCTAAACCTGTGGGCATGGTGGCACACACCTGTAATCTCAGCACTGGGGAGACTTAAACCAAGGGGATGACCACGAGTTTGATCTGTGTAGCAAGACCCTGTACCCAGTGTACAAAATAGTAATAATAATGATAATAATCCTTTAATAATAATGATAAAATATGTTAAAGCAAACAAAATGTAGGACCAGAGGACATGAAGGTCTTGCTTTTTGTGAAGTGACTAATAACTAGAATTGTCTGCACTATCTATAAAATATGGAGTTTTTGTGACTTTTACCCAAAGGTACCTCTTTCTGCTCATGGTAAACATATTTTAGCCAATTATTTCTCAAACATTATAGCAAGTTTAAATTCTTTCATAGGAAGATTTAAGTATTTAATTTGGACCTTATGATGCAAGTTTGCAACATGAATTTTTGCCATAAAATGTCAACAAAGTGAAAATACCTAGCAATGAAGTTTTTAAATGACTTTCCAAAGTAATAGGTGGCTTTTGGGCACTGGGGATCAGGGTGTTCTTCAAAATAACTCTAGTTTAGGGAATAAGTGCTGTAAGCTTACTTTAGGTAAGTGTGTATGCAAATATTGGCAACTAGCCACTGCTTTCTTCAGGAAACACATACATGGATAACAATTTTTAAAATGGTTATGAAACTTCAACAAATATAGATTTTTTTCAAACAGAAATTCAGTACATGGTTCCGATCGTGTTGCAAACAGTTTGAAACTGTCATTAATGGCTTCCCCTTTCATTGCTTACAAACTCAAGCTTTGCTTGAGGTCGCCTGCAACTTCACACACTTCAGCCTTTTCCTGTCCTCTCCTTTTGCTATCACCTTGCTCTCCTTTAGAAAATCATATTTCTCAGATGCTGGTCAGATCAGGGGCCCCTAGCCATGTATGCATCTAGCTATTTCCCAACACAAGAGCTTTCACACCCTGGTTTCTCTGGAACTTTATCTTTCTTTTGATTTAGGCTTAGTAGATATGTATTTTTGTCATTTTATGAGTTGGAATCCTGACTCCATTTCTCTCTGGTGTTGTGAATTAGTCAGTACATATTTGCTATACATGAAGTTTATATCATGGTGGGAGACAGGAGGGTAGAGACACATAAGACAGTTTGTTTGTTTTTGATGTTTAAATCCTCTTCTTCCCACCAACCTCCTTCCCTCCATCTGAATACCTGTTCTCTGTTCTTATGGTTGTTGTTAGTATTATTCTTACCTTATGTTTGTGGAAAAATAAGGTTTACATCTATTGTGGCCGTCGGCTTCCTGTCCTGTTTCCTATATGGCTGAAGTTGTAGGAGAGACCAGGTGTGACCTTTCCCTATAGAGAGTGATGAACCGTGACTCAGCCTAGGTTTGTCAACCTAAGCCACTGCTTATTTTGGTACCAGGGATTGAACTCAGGACTCTGCAGTTGGCATGCAAGCACTTATTCTAATGAGCTGTCTCCCTGGGCCTGCAACCACTGATTATCACTACACCTTGTACTACCGGCATCATTGCAAATTAATGATGAAAACCACAGGTAGAAGCAAATCCCCAGACTCTTCTCTGGATGTGAAGTAAGAATGTTTCTCATTTGCTGACAGTTAAATATCACTCTAGGGCTGGCAAGATAGCTCAGTGGGAAAAGCGCCTGCTTTGGCAAGCCCAGACTCCAGGGTCCCATCCTTGGTCCTGCATGTCATGCTTCACTGAGCTAGCCACACAGTCTGGGTGTGTTGGCACAGTCCTGTAGTCCCACTGCTGGGGAAGCTGGAAACAAAAGGGTCATTCGAGTTTGAGTTGTGAAGTAAGACCCTGTATCAATTACACAAATGAAAATAAATAAAATAAAACAAAACAAAAATCACTCCAAAGGTTATAGAATAAATTCCAATTAAAAGAGATTCTTTAAAATGCATTTTTATTTATCAGGTCAATAATGAAAATTCTTTGTTGAACTATGTAAGGAAAATGATGCATAAAGATTGTTTGAGAAAACACATGTATTCTGAGGCTATTTCCAAATGCCTACCCACATATAAAGGATATTTGGAAAGTGAATTTTTGGTGCTGTAAAATAAAGTCCTCTTTTAAAAAAATAAAGAATTTGGTACACTTAGTCTCCTTCTATTTTATTTTTCTAATATGGAACTATGGGACTTCTCCTTAAAGTATTAATTTCTTTTTAATCTAAATAACAATACATATTCAAAATTAGTTTCTGTGCACACATTATTGTGTATAGCTATATGTCGCTATTTTCAGTTGACTTATTCTTATAGTAGTCTTCATTTGTCTATAAACAGCATGATCTTTGATGAGCTTCATTAGAGAAATTTAGTAGATAATTCATGAAGTATTTGTAGCAAATTCTAATATTTCACTGAAAATATATCTTATGGGAGAGAGAATATTTGAAAGCAAATATTACAAGAACAAGAAGCTTTCCTAGAACAGTTGTCCATTATAAATAGGATCATTGAGATACCCTTGTTTCTCAACTCATAAAATTAACTATAATTTTTAAAATCATTTATTTATTTACTTATTTATTTACTTACTTGGTAAAAGGTCTCACTATACAGCTGAGGCTCATAGTGATTCTTCTGTCCCAGTCTCCTCAATGCTGGGATTGCAGATGTACAGCACCACCCCTGGGTTCGGTCTGTGGCACGGCAGAGCGGCATGGGGTACAGGGACTGAAAACAGGTCTTTGGCTTGCCGGGCAGGCACTGAGACTGCTGAGCTATCTCCTCAACCCTAAATATAAATTTATACAAAGTAGCAGTTTTATGAACTTAGGACAGAGCGCACACGGTGTACAGGGTCTCACTACGTAGGCGGGGCTCACGGCGACTCTCCTGTTTGCAGCTTCCCGAGCGCTGCGATCACAGGCTCATGCCGCCGCACCCAGTCACCATGGTCAAACCCCTGGCCCCTGCATCTGCCTAAGCGGGTGCTTTAGTCCGCTGAGCTCCCTGGCTCTCTCCTTTAAGAGCTATTTTAAATAGGAAGAGTAAAACATTCTCATTTTATTAGGTTCTATTCAGAGCCATAATTGTCAGTATCACTAAATGGGTAAATTTTATCAAACCAATAAACCTATGCAATATAATGATTTACCAAAACCTGCAAGTACTATGTTATCTATTTGATCCTTTCATGAGGTATAATTTGTATTGATTTTATACATAAGATGAAAGTTTAAAAACTACTGGTAGAAACCTACATTTAAAACATTGGAATTAATTCTTAATCATGTAAGATCTACTAATTCAGGTTAAAATGTAATGTCAACTTCAATTTGTGAGCTAACAATGCTAAACTCATTTTGTACAGAATAGACATTAAACACACATATTTACAAAACTACAATAATCATCATTCTGAAATATAACCCTTGGGCTAGGTATTATCTGTCTAACTTATGGTTGTTTTGTTTCACTTTGAGCACTAAAGACTGTAATGAGGACAGGACTTATGCCACACTTTCAGTACAAAACTTGATGACAAGAATTCCATACGCCAAACCCCACATGTGCCATGCTGGCCCCAAAACCAGGTGCAGTGATGCAGACCTGTAATCCCAATGTTGGGAGGCTGAGACAGGAGGATCACTTCAAGATTGAACTGCATTGTGAGCCCCGGTATCTAATAAATAAATAAATAAATAAATAAATAAATAAATAAATAAAGCCGGGTGTGGTGGCGCATGCCTGTAATCCCAACACTAGGGAGGCTGAGGCAGGAGGATTGTTGTGAGTTCGAGACCAGCCTGAGCTACAAAGTGAGCTTAAGGCCAGCCTGAACTGCACAGTGAGACCCTGTCTCAAAAAGACAAAATAAATACATATATAAATAAATAAATCTGCAAATTCATAAGCCATAAACATATCTTCAAGAAAACACTGTAATGGGAAATACTCAGAATTGACAAATGATAGATATTCTGAATAAGACCTTGAATCTGTATGACCCAGAATTTTTTTTTTTCTCAAAATATTTACAGGTACCTTTGTGGCATTTATTTCCAGGTTTACTTGTGTTGAAAGTAATCTCATGGTGGGGTGTCCAGAGTGACATGTAATTTTTTATATTCCTCATAGTAGAATCATAGGATTTCAGATTTGAAAGGATTTACTCAATTATATTCTCCTTCTTAATCTTGATTTTGAATATTCTTCAGATATGTATCAAATCAGTCCAATTGTTTTTTCAGTGTGAGACTGAAAACAGCTGAGTTTTTACTTCCTATCTGGTTATTGAATAGAAAGAACTAGTATTCATTCAACATATATTTGCTGAGCATTTATTTTGTGCTAGAGATATACTAAGCATACCATTAATATTTTAATCTTGTGTCCTAGGACAAAAATACTTAAGCTAAACATTTAAATCCATGTAGATACAGACCAGCAAGATAGCTCAACAGAGGGAGCACCTGCTTAGGCAAGCTCAAGGAGCAGGGTCTCATGTCCAGTCCCAAATGCCACCCTGACCCCAATCCTAGGCACGTAGAGCCTGCTACTGAGACCAGGCATGGTGGTGCATGCCTGTAACCCCAGTCAGTGCCTGGGAGGGTGAAAACAGGAGGATCACTGTGAGTGTGAGCTGCAGAGTGAGACCCTGTACTGAATACATAAAAATAAATAAAATAAAATTCATGTAGATATACTTTTAAATTGAAGGATACTAAGTGCATATAAAGACAATGACCAGATAAGTTACTTTAGTGATAAATGTAGCACACACCTATTAGGAGATCTTAGCCCAGGAGAATATTGGTAATTTTAGTTTACATCTGTACTTGATACAAGGCAGAATGGTGGAAGGAGAAAGGAAATACATTATAGGGGCATTTGAAAAACAAAAGCAAAATACATCTACTCACTGGAAACAGAAAAGAGGCCGTGTCGCCTGCTCGGAATAGTCTGTGTACTTTGTATGTTATGCCATTTTGACTTTGCCATACTCCTCTTTTTCTTTCATGAATCTATCTCATAACCAAAATTTTATTGCTATTTGGCCACCTTCTTCCTTTGCGCAACCCACATCACATATGTATAGATTGTTTCAATGAATTTCCAATGGGTCCTTCCTCTGCCAAATTTGTCCATAATTCAACTAATTCTATCCATGAGGTACCTTTTCCAAACCACATGCGTAAGGCACCTTCTCGTCCTTGGTGGGTCTCGTGGGTGAAGCTGTCCAAGGCACTGGCACCATTACTGTGTCCTTTTTAGCACTTGCCTGGGTCTATGCTCTGACCCCACAGTGTACAAAGCCCTAAGTGCGCTCTATTGGCAGTGGAAGCAGCCCACAGCTGATAGCCACGTGGACGGTCTCAGCCCTACAATCACTGGCTGATGACCTCTGGGATCAAGTGAGATAGACAGGTTCTTTATTATCCTGTGTTGTCCAGAGCACTCCCCTAACACAACTGATAGCTTGCTTTGTGCTTTGCTTCAATCTCTCTTTTATTTGGAGATCGAAACCTCCTCATTGCCCTTGTTTTTCCACTACTTTATTTCACTCAAAATATTTCACTGTCATTGTAATTGTGTGTAACAGTTTATAGAAAAGTTTTCCTTAGCTCTTTTTTTTTTTTTGGTGGAACCAGGAATTGAACCCAGACTCTTGTGCCTGCCAGGAAACCACTTATTCCACTGAGCCACCTCCCTGGGCCCACTTTCTTAGCTCTTAAGAGAACAGTGAATTTTATCACTGATCTACAATGGCACCAGTGAGACTATTCCATGTCACACTCATGCTTCCTATGCTAGAAAAACAAACTGTTTGAATGCGTTGTTTACTCTTCCCTCCTTGTCCTTTCCTAGAAGTGTTAGCATTTTTCGGTCTGTGGGATAAATTCTCAAATTCTTCTTGCCTTCTTTGTCTCCCTGAACATATGTGTCTCTCTGTCTTGCCACCTTGTTCTTGTCTCTTTCGCAGTGCTTTTCTCACATACATACACATATCACATAAATTTTTATATATACATAGATTATGTGTAGGTCTATGTACATATTATTTTTACATACAGAATCTTAATTCTCTTTAAACCAACAGTATAGGGCCGGCCAAATAGCTCAGCAGACTAATGCTCTGGGAAGCAGGCACAGAAGCCAGGGTTTCAATCTCCGACCTGCCGTGCCAGCCCTGCCCCCAGGCATACTGAGATGGCAACTGAGACTGGGCATGGTGATCCCAGTTCTTGGGAGGCTGTAAACAGGAGGATCACTATGAATCTGATCTAGTAGTGAGACCCTGAACACCCTGTAGACCCTTCCCTAAAATACAATAAATAAATAAACAAATAAACAAACCAACAGTATAGCTGTGAGATAGTACCTTCAATTAACTGATGAGGAATTTGACAATGATAATAATTTTTAGTTGCTGAGCCATGAGTTTATAGATTTGTTTTTTGTACAATAGTGGCTTCCATTTGAACTTGCTTCAGTGCTTATTTTTTGACCATACCAGGTAGTTTAGGGTTATTATGAAAGAAACTTCTGGCATGGCAGGAATGGGAGAACTAGAGTATGGGATAATCTGGGAAGGTGAGAAAATTATAGTAAAATAATATTTTCTCAGAGTTTATAACTTGGTTAAGACTCTCACCAAGTGGCATTTTATATTTCTAGACATAGAAAGTAATCTCTAGGTAAGACTTGTGCTGTGTTACTTCAGGTTGAGTAGTTCTTAGTTGGTACTGGACATAACAACATGCTGTACCCGTGTCTTCTTCATCTTTTTGTGCATTGGCAGGGTCTGTGCAAGGTTTTTGCCTTTCCTTCCTTGTAGCTCATGTGTTTTTGTGCAGACTCTCAGAGCGCCTACTGGAGTCTGAGAAACACTAGGGGCAAAGCCACATGCCATGGCATTGTTAGGATGCTCTCCAGCTGGAAACTGCTTCTCTAGGAGGAGAAGAACCTTCCCACTGTGCAGAGCCAATCAAAAGTCGGGATGTGACCGCACATGGAGATGCCCTTGTGGGACTTCTGATCTTGCCTGGATTTTGATCTTTCTTCCTCCTAAATTTGTAAACAAAACCTTCTCTCTAGGTCTGAAAATTCTTACAGCGAGTCCCCAGCCAAAAAAAAAAAAAAAAAAAAAAAAAATGATGCTTCTGAACAGTAGAGCAAAGCTGGCTAGGATTGAATGTTTGGATGAAAAGCGACAGCGTGTGCCAAAACTACCACACTGCCTCTGTTTTACTCACTTGTGCGAAGAATACAGATTATGCCTGCAATCAAAGTTGAAAAAAGTAATGCACAGCTTCTCCGGCGTGTTGTGGAAGAAGCTAGCTGCTACGGATTTACGTGAGAATTTTCTTTCGCATATTGTAATTTATCTGTAGTATTTTATGTCAGCTATGCCACGAGTTTGAGCCCACTACATAGCACTGATGATAATAGATCAATGTTTCTTGCAAAAGCCATTCAAGACATGGTTTTGGGGACTGATCTGTCCCAGATCAAGGTTAAAAATGTGGTTTTAGTCTTTTCACTGATAACACAAAGCCTTAAATAACAGTCCTGAGGTAATATCTTCAAGACATTTGAAACAAACTGTACAGCATAAACAATATAAACTGGTGTCTTTTCTTTCATGGTACCCTTCATAGTATTTTTTTACAAGTTACCAAATTTTTTTGCATTTATTATTTTTTGTTTCATCTTTTCTTTTTGTATTTAGGACAGAGTGTACAGGGTGTACAGGACCTCACTGCTTACAGTGGACTCAGTGATCCTTCTGTTCATAGCCTCCCAAGTGCTGGGATTACAGGTGTGCATCACCACACCCAGTCTCAGTCTCCATTTCAGCATGCCCCAGGGGCAGGGTCCACATTGCTGGCCTGATCAACTCCCAGCCTCTGCCTCTGCCTAAGCAGGCCCTTTAATCTGCTAAGCTGTTTGGAAGGCCCTGTCTTGTTTCATCATTTTAATTAAGCTCAAAGTTTTGATTATCCTCTTTTTTAGTAACCATTGAGCTAGGTTCATGTGGCCTTCACCACAACCACATGAGACTGTCTATACTATGGTTTTTTTTTTGTGAAAAAATGAAAATAAAGTCCAAATAAATCATATGATCTGGAACAAACAGAAATAATAATTCTGGGAAATAGTGCTTAAGAATCTGCTTATTTAGAATCTAGTGCCCTTCATATGACATTTTCCCACTGTTTCACAACTAGAGATAACTAAAGTAAGACTTAACACCAATCTTAGCTATAGTTCGAATTATTTAGCAACCATTCAGAAAATAGTAAGTCCTGAGTAGATCTAAGAATTCCCCAAAATGAGCTTACTTGAAAGATTTCCAAATTATTCCTAACTACTGCATATGGAACAATAAAAGAAATTGCTTTCTTGTATTTTTCCCTTTTGTGTTTGTGTACCTGCTCACAAAAATCATCTCATACATAATGCAAAGTAATAAACTACAGCTTGTAATGGCTACAACGCCTTCCCCATGTGGAAATAGAACTGGAAATCCATTACTAGCAATGAACCCTTCAAATGCAATTCAAGTTTGACAAACATTAAACAATTTGGGCAGGTGCTTGCAGTCAATGTTTCCTCTGAGTGCTTTTCAGGTGTCTCATCATCGTGTTATTATTCTAAAATGCCGAGAAGAATTAATGATTTCCTTCAGGTAAATCACTATGGGCTGAAATGCCACACAGGAGTTGCCATTGCCCATTTTCTTGGAGGGATAATAATAGGAACTTGCTACTTACAAAATGCTGTCTTTTCAAATGTCCTCTCCATTGCAATTCCATTTTCACTGTGGCTCCTAAAAAACTACGTGGCCATTTGGCCAGAATCTGAACATCGGTGTTTTCAAAACAAGCACATTCACGTTCGCTTATGGAAATATGAATGCAATTCATCAGTTGCTGTTTCCTTAGGAATTTTAAAGTAAGGTAGCTCACATCTACCACAGAATTGGAGGTTTTCTGTGGCAGAGAACATTTTGCCCAAAGTCTCCTCTTCACATTGACCGTTTTCTTCTTCATTAACAGGTGTTCTTTAGGGCAGCCAAAGCAGAAATGATTCTAGGCTCTTTCTTGCTTTTTAGAAGGAGAAGGACTCTCACTCTTTTTTTTTAATTACTCAAGGAAAAGGCATTTTTAAATTTCTACTTGCTTTGTCCTTCATGTGCATATTGGAAGGTATTAGTTTTGGCCGCGCTGTCAGCCCTGTATTCTGAAGCCTACTGGTATTTCCCCAGGGCAGAAGTTCAGGAAGTCAAAAGATCATAGTGAAATATCTTCTCAAAATCATCCCCTTCTTAATCTCCTCCATTTGCTATAGTTTGGTGAAAAAAAAAAATTACTTTTTCTTTTTTATCTCTTTCTGTTTGCATTTTTTTGCTATGAGACAATGAAAACAATTCAAATAGAGAAAACCGAGTATGTTAAAAACACATTATCCACAAAAAATTACATATATCCTGCTTATTCATCATACTCAGAATATTTTAAAGAAGGTATCATTTATTTAATACTTTGGCATATATTTAAACAAGATAGCCTTATTTTAAAAACAAAATCATGGTACCATTATTACACCCCCCAAATTTTTCACTCTTTAATATCAACAGATAAGTAATTGCTCAATTCTTCCTGGTAGTTTCTTGATTTCCTTGTTTGATTTATTTAAACTTTGATCCATACATTCCATTTCTATGAGGTTTCTGAAATTGTGCTACCTCTCCACGTTTTTTTTTTTTCCTTACAATTTCCTCATAAAACAACATAATGCAGAACTCTATAGCATTGACTACCTGCTAAGTTTTGGCAGTTCCTTCATTGTGATGTTGATCAGTATCTTTCTTTTTTATTTATTTTTATTTTTTATGTGTTTTTTTATTTTTATTTTATTGAAGTGCAAATATCAATGAGACAGTTTTAAGATACCTTGACAGGATGGATTTGATAAATTAATACATTGCAAACTGTTTTCATAATGTTTTAGTATCATAGAAGGTGCATACATGATATTATACTTACAGACATTATTATACCATATGCCTATTAGTAAATTAAGAGAGTGTAGCTGTTTGTGTATCTTATTTTTTATACCTGAATTACATCAAAGATTCAATAATTAATACTTTCTACCTTGTTATTTTCCCAGTGGTTATCTATAGTACTAGAAGCCGACATAATATCCTGTCCAACCACCATTAGTGCAAATCTTGTCCCTCATAGAATTATGTAGAAGCACAGCGTTATCTATCCCAACTGTACTGTCCATACACACACCTCATGATTCTTCATTTCTATACCCCTTCCTTTGTCTACACCTGTCAAAGATGGGCACTCCATTTTCATTCAACCAATTTAGGTGACTGAACTCGATGACAGAATCCAACACAGTCCAGCATTCCACAATAATAGTGAGTTATCTGAAGAAGTTATTGACTATAACCATTTACAGCTCAACTTATTATTATGGCTGCGTGGTGTATACTTCATTTTTATACTTTTCTGCTGGATGGTTAAGACCTAGATATAGAAGGCCTATATACCAACACATGTAGTTTTTGTTTCTTATGAGGTCAGTGAAGTCCCCTTAGGGTTTATCTTGTAGTCCTATGCCTTATTCTGTGGATCCTTTGTCTGTGTCATCCATGTGGATGAGTCACGGCCAATACTTGACCAGTTTGTTCTCTATGAGAGCCTGAGAAAAAGTTTTCTCTCCACATGACTCTCCCCAGGCACACTATAGAACTTCAATCTCTTTCCTCTGTGGCTCCATAATCTCCTTGTTCAGAAAATGTGGAGCTCAACTGAGTTTCGTGATGTTGCAGTACAGGTTCTCCTATGTCCTGAGTCTTCGCTGACCTTGAAAGGCTAGGGCCAACATGTTGGCTGGCCTTGCAGCTCTTCTATTTCTCCAATTTTGATCTGAGAACTTAGGTTGTTAACCATCCAGAAGAAAAGCTGATTAGTATCCTGCAGCATATGCCATTTCACTTATCTGACTCAATTGCTTTTAGTTGTTGTTGTACATTTCCATTTGTATTTCTGCTTTTTGCTTCTTATACTAGGGAGACTATATGCTATTTACACATGTGTGTCTGGTTTATTTCACTTATGAGTATATGTTCAAGTGGCATCTACTTCAATATAAATGCTTCAAGCTTATCATTCTTAATAGATGAGTAAAACTCCATTATATAGAAATACCACATCTTTTTCAACCATTCTTCATGTGATGGACATCTTGGTTGTTTCCAAGATTTTGCTATCACAAATTGTGCTGCTATGAACATAGGTACACATATGTCACTATGATACAATATTTTCAGTTCCTCTGGGAAAATTCCCCGTACGGGGATAGCTGGTTTGAATGGGATCAGTATCTTTCTTTGCTTCCTTTATCTTCAAGTTGGTAGTTTGACATGAAGGTTGGTTAGAATACATTTTCAGTCAGGTTCCACCCTTGTGTACTGTCTAGGAGACTCATCTCTCGGCTCCTGTAAATGACTTCACTGTTTTCCCACAAGTTGTTTCAGTTTTTTCTAATTCCCCAATTTCCCCATCGTCCTTCATAAACACACTTCTCCACTGCATTGGTGGTAAGCCTAGCCCTCTGACTTGGCTATGAGGATGTATTACATTGTGCCAAAGCTTCAGATGTGCTGACAGGACTAATGTGGATCCTTAATGCTTGTTTTCTGCCATGAAAATCATGTGCTTCCCATACTGGCTTCTTTTTTTACCTTGGGGTACATGAAGTTAATCTCCGATTGGAAGGTCCACCCAGGTTAGTATCAGCAAGCCTTAGATCCATTTTCTTTTCATAAATTAAGGAATGGATATGGTTGCATATTATTGAGTTTGGAGATCATTTGTTGGACAATGTAATTGCAACAAAAGCTTGATATTTGGACAGACAGACAGACAGACAGATAGACAAGTAGATAGATCTATATATTGATCAGTGAGTTGAAGTGTTAATCAAATGGCTGTGTCATCTTTTAATTTATGATTAATGATTTTTGCTTTGATCTTTTATTATGGGCTCTAATATGGAGCTTTCTGTCATTCCTTACACACATGCCTTATTCCAAAAAGAGCACCAGAACAGATGCCCTGAAGAATGACTTATAAAAGAAATACATTTTTTAATTCTTTTCTTTTACATGTTATCTTTAAGAAGAATGAACTGATTCCTTTACATGCTCCAAAGACAAACAATGAGATTTTACTTTAAGTATTACATAGCCACAACTTTCCATCATTATTAAAAATATCAAACATTATCTGATGTCACCCCACCCATTATAGGTATTGATCTCTTTGAGGCTCTTGCTGTCTACTTTTTGAAATGCTATTACTAGTTAAACCTACTACTGATAATTTGTTAAACTATGAAGCTGGAGCCATTTCTTTTATTTTTCTTGTGGAGATATTTTTCTTTGCTCGGAAACCTACCAATCTGTAATATAGATCAGGCAGGCGGGAAATTGCTGACAGTGAGATTCCTTGCTGGACTAAGCTAAAAGCAGTGGTGCTGACTGGTAGGAACGCCCCATGTAATTGCAACAAAAGCTTGATATTTAGACAGACAGAGTTCAGCGAGTTGGCTAAGAGCTCTAAGATCTCTCAACTAAGATTTAAGGACCTTACAATTCAGGAAGTTCCATTGGTAGGGGAGCCCTGACCTAAAGATGGTACCCTGGTTCAGTGATCTTCAGTAAATGACAAATAAAGGATTAACTTTTAAGAGCATTAGCTCTACTAATTCAGAATTTATAGCCATTCAAGTTATTAACTTTTTAATTAACACTGAAAAATTTGCAAGTACCTAAACGTATTCCATTTTAATTATGTGAACAAATGACGCACATGAAAATTAAATTTCTGCTTTTCCAATATTCTCTTTAAGAATGTGCAAATAGAGCTGATGTTTTCCTAATACATGTTTCTCAACTGTTATTATGTTTCTAAGCAGAAGAGAAAAACAGAAGTTAATAGTATTCATTAAAGTACATTGCATCCAGTTGGGATTATGGAATTAAAATAGGCTTTGCCCAAAGGTATTAGAGATACGCTGTGTCCATTTATTTCATTCACTATTGTGATAATCTATTTATTGCATTATTTAACACATCTTTTCATAAAGGACTTTGTGTATTTGGATTTGAATGTGAACAGATTAGACTGTTACAGTTATTTCCTTTAAGAATAAACTGGAAAGCTCTCTCAGAACCTACAAAATAAAAAAGAAATCAAGGAAAGCAAATAAAAATTTGAGAATTGAATGGCACTGACATCTGATACTTTGATCGCTCACTGGGGTGCAGCTTTAATGAGGCTGGCTTAAGAATGTCACTGAGTGGAACTTCCAGTCCTCACACCTTTTAGTTCCTTTATTGAGCCATCAAAACAAGTACACTTTTAAAGACTTTTTTTAATGCTTCATGATAATATTTCTGGCTACACATAATCCATGTGGGTAATATAACTTAAACCATCTTTGATACAGTGATTGAAATCTTGAGGATGCTGATCAGTATCTTCCTGTGTGTAACACTTGGGGACAGCTCAGTGACTCAGTCAGCAAAGCACAATTTGATCTGACATTTGTCTCATTTAAACAGACATGGCAGGAAGAAATATGAAGCGTTATGATGCTTATTTTCCATGCCTAAACGTTAGAAATGTTATTATCTTTCACTCTTAGCTTATAACTTATGCAGTGCTTTTCCATGGCCAGAAAAAGTAGTGTAGCAGACACGTAATGATGAGATGAGGAAGAATCTGTGTTTGAAATTCATGATCTTTATTCTGATGGAGGTAAATGAAGTAGGAAGAACTGGTCCTGACATAGTCATCCCAGTCTTCTCTCCAGCTACTTCTACCTCTTCTGAACTGGAAGTGGGGAAAGTCAGAGATTCTTCTGCATGTCCTTTACAGAGGACCTGCCTCTCTTCTCTCACTCCAGCTGTACTCATTTGAAAAGCACACAGGGACCACGTTAGCATTTTGTGGGACGCTGTCCCTCGACAGGATCAGCTGGGGAGCTCCTCTGACTCGTGTGACGGGAACTAAGCTGCAATTATCAGCTCAGCCAGGCTGAGCTGTCCATAGTGGGTGGCTCACACACTGGACCACGATGCTGGGATGGAACGCCGCTGCTAGGCCAGGGCCCTGAGATGGTGAGGCCCTCCCCCACCACCTCTGCAGCAGGTCATCTTCGGTCCTCTTCCCCTCATGACCTCTCCAAATGTATTCTTCGGAAGATTATCTGCACTCCTAGCATGGCAATATAAGATCCCAAAAGGACTAGAATGAAAACCTTACATCTTTCTTAAGGCCCCAATCTGGCACAATTATGCTTTAGCTGTGTTCTGCGCACTGACCTGGCACTAGAAAGACATTTATAAAGGGCCAGGGATATAGCTCAGCAGCACAAGTGCCTGCCTGGCAAAGTTCTGAGTTTAATCCCCAGTGCCAAAAAGTGAACAACAATAACAACAAAAAGACATTTGTAAGAACAGATGTGACACTTTGGAATCAGTTTTGAAAATAGTTACCAGGAGAATAGAAACCATCTCAAATTTGCGAAGGGGAGAACAGGGGTGTCGTTGCATGCTTTCTTTTCCCAAATCGCCACACTGTTTCCAGTAATCCTACAACCTGTTTCTTGGGCCTTGGGATTGCAGAGGTCATTCTGAGCTTGACTCTGAAGGAATTCAGTAAGTCAGGTGCCAGGCAGTCTTGTGCAAGAGGCCAGATGCTACAAAGAGACGCACTCTCACAAAAGCCTGTTCTTCTACAACATCTTCCTTAATGTTGATCACAGCGTCCAAATACAGTTTTCCTTGACTGAGCATTTTTTTTAAATGAAATTATCAGGAATGTTTTCTATCAAGTATCAGTCATTATTCATCCCACATCCATGTCTTGAGAACTTACTGTACAACAGCATTACTTCAGGAGACAGTGGTATAAACTGACTCTGCTGAACCTCCCCATTCACTGAGTTTTGTTCAAATGTAAGAGAGGAGGGGACAGACAATAGAAACAAGCAGAATGCATGATGTGTGATATATGATATTAAAAATTTAATGCAGGGAAAGAAGTTCTGGTGTATGTAGCCAAGGCTGTAGGGTGTGGCTTACTGAGGATTCTGCATTAGATGCAGCGGGGAGGGGCAGAACTATGCTGTTCAGATAGCTACTGGGAAAGCACAAGTAGGTGGAGGAAACAGAAGGTATAAAGGCCCTAAGTTGAGTGCGTCCCTGGCTCCTATGTGAACTGTAAGACAAACTGTAAAGCTGGGACAGGGTGGACAGAGAGGAGACAAACAGAAGGTGGGAGGTGAAGCGACAAGAGGCATGATTGGAGGGTCTACAGGCTGGCTTCTTTCATTAACTCTGGGAGAATCATGCCACATCAAATACAGTGGGACAACTGTGACTTTGTTAGTGCTCTGTAGTATGCCATAGAGATAGTTCCACCCTAGGTAGATAAGAAGAAACTAAGTTCATTAAAGTCAGTGGATGCCTTAAAATAGTGTATAAGGGCCCAAGAGGAGAAGGTTTGCCTAACCATCATAAGCCACTGGTTAAAACTAGAATAAGAGAAGCCTGATATTATCCACTGTGCATTTGAGAAGGATCCTGTGGCTGTGTGCTAGAGCACTGAGTCTCTGCAAGCCTCTAGTCATGTACTGAAGTTCTTTCATGAAGCAGAAAGACATCACATTCACCCTGTCTGATTCAGATTATACCTTTACATGGAATTTAAAGAATATTGCATTGATCTCAATACATGGAAATAAAACCAATGACCCCAAACAATACTATAATTCATGGCCTCATGGTTTAAAAATATTTTAAATGTATATTGAGGTCACAATTGGTTTCACAGACTTACTAATTGCTACATTAGTATACAGAACTGAAGTTCTACAACTTAAAAGTACTTTAGAACAGGATAGAACTTACCCACTTATTTATTACCTTAAGTGACACCAACAAGAAAGACAGATTGATGGGCAGACTGATGGAAACAGAGAAAGGAGGTTAGATTTTGGTCCCTTGTTCCTACCTTTCCTAAGGTCTGGTTGTGCCATTAATACATGCTTTTAAAGTTCTTGAATATGCATAAACACTTTAGGTAGATTTCTGATGTTCCCTAATACAGTACAGGAATTTTTTCCATAAATATATATGTAATACCTCTGACACTAAATGGGTTTCAGTTCAATTCTGATGCTAACTGTGAAACTTTAGAGCAGACCACACAAGGGCTCTTTCCTCATACTGCCTGCAAGTGCCAGTCACAAGTGCGGGTTAGCACCTGTGCGTCTGCCTCACCGGTTAGGAGTTGCAGACTCTGGCAAGCCTGCTTGTCCAATTATGTGCCAGAGCGACTCGTAAAACCCAGATGGAAACTTCAATTACATTTCCTGGCTCACTCTGAAGGATGCAACTTGGGAAGTGCTCAACTGCCACTATGCACAGGGTGTGCTTCACGTCTCATCTCCTTGTGCTCAGCGACCTGGAAGCTCTTCTCACACCTTCAGTTCAGGATTTTAATACAGGCTTCATTACTGGTGGCCTGATTGATTCAATTATTGGCTGCTGATGATTTAATGCAATCTGAAGTCGCTGGCCAAATAGCTTGGTGGAGTAAAGCCCCTATAATCAGGCACAGGGGACAGGAGTTTGATTCCCAGGCCTCCCCTGCCGGCCCTGCTCCCAGGGCACCCTGAGATGGCAATTGAGACTAGACGTGATGGTGCATGCGCCTGTAATCCCAGCTCTTGGAAGGCTGTAAACAGGCAGATCACTAAGAGTTTGATCTAGGAGTGAGACCCTGAAAACCCTGTAGACCCTTCCCTAAAACACAAAAAAGAAAAATCCTAAGAGTTGTCCTTCTCACAGAGAGCAAACTGGTCAAGCATTGGCCGTGACTCATCCACATGGATGACACAGACAAAGGAACTACAGAATAATGTACAGGACTACAAGATAAACCCTGAGAGGACTTCAATGACCACATAGGAAATAAAAAGTTCATGTGTTGGTATATAAGTCTTGATCTACCTAGGTCTCAACCATCCAGCAGAAAAGTATAAAAATGAAGTATACATCGTGAGCCCATAATATTAAGCTGAGCTGTAAATGGATATGGCCGACAATTTCTTTGAATAACTCACTATGGTTGCAGAATGCTGGACTGTGTTGGATTGTGGTGTCGAGTTCAAGCACCTAAGTTAGTTGAATGTCAATGGAGTGCCCACTTTTGACAGGTGTAGACAAAGGAAGGGTTGTAGAAAGAA
>PVKA01004595.1:0-22367 GCA_004027165.1 Ctenomys sociabilis
AAGGCAGTTAAAACTAAGAAACAATACAAAGCATCAGTGAATTTAAGCAATCCTAACATTTTTGGAATAAAAGAAGACCTGGATTGGAAAAAATATTTTGGGGGAACAAAGGCAAGGTAGGCAGAATCACTCTCATTGGTTTGAAATTATAATATAAAGCTACCATAATAAGAAATTCATTGAGATAGATGATAGATAGATAGATAGATAGATAGATAGATAGATAGATAGATAGATAGATAGATAGATAGATAGATAGATGGATGGATGGATGGATGGATGGATGGATGGATGGATGGATGGATGGATGGATGGATGGATGGATGGGCAGATGGATGGACAGACAGATGGATGGATAGACAGACAGACAGACAGACAGATATATAGATAGAACCCAAAGATTAATGTAACAGTTTAGAAGATGCCAAAACAACTCCTGACACAATCAGCTACTTTATCTTTGAAAAAGTGGCCAAACAACTTCATTGGAAGAAAGATGCTCTACTAAATGTTACTGGAAAAACTGGATTTTTACATACCTAAGATTAAGCTAAGAGTAATATATTTCACCCTGGAAAATCAATATGAATCAAAGATCAAAATATTATAACAAAAGTACTAAATCTGCTGCAAGATAGAACAGGTAAAACTTATGAATCAAGGAGATAGCTCAGTGGAATAAGTGCCAACCTGATAAACATAAGATCTAGCATTCAATCCCTGGTATCAGAAAAAAAAGTAAAACTCTCAAAAACATAGGTGGAGGCAAAAATTTTATGAACAAAACTACAATCACACAGTACAAAGAATCAACAACTGAGATCTTGCCTAAGCAAAACAGTGAAGACCTATCCACAAAGCTAGAAACATTATTTTCTACAGCTAGAAATAAATTATTTGTCAAAGGACTAATATCTAGAATATACAAAGCATCCAAAAATCAGACCACCCTAAATTTAAATGCACAATTCAAAATGGGCACCTGAAATGAATAGATAGTTCTCAAATGCATAAGTACAAATGGCAAATAAAAATAAAAACAGTTAAACATTTGAGAAGTACAAATTAAAACACACTAAGATTCCATCTCACTCCAGAAAGAATAGTTATTGTTAAGAAATCAACCAACAACAAATGCTGCTGGGACTGTGGGGCAAAAAGAAACCCTTCTCCACTGTTGGTGGGAATGTGGACTAGTATAATCACTGTGGATAACAGTGTGAAGGTTCGTGAAAAAAACCTAAATTATAGGAGGCAGTTGACCTAGTTATTCCCCTTGTTGATATCTTTCTGAAAGAATTAAAGCATTATACACAGATCTATGTACACCCGTGTTTATAACATATAATGTATAATAGCTAAATTCTGGAAACTACCATAATGCTCATTAATGAATGACTAGATACAGTAGATGTGAGTTTTTAGACAACAGATTAGGGCTGTGCCATAAACAATAATTCTAATACATTGCTAGCTGAATGCTATACCTTGATATCACACACCTGAGGGGAACAGATCAAACACACATTTTTAAATATTGCACATTTCTCTTGTGTGAGCAACTAAAAGGGTATAAAAGCAAAGAAAATATTTAATGGATATTGGGAAGTAGAAAGAAAACGTTCAAATGGGAAAGGAAAGAGGGAGGATGGAGAGGGAAAGGGAGGAAAAAATAAGAAAACGTTTTTAAAGGAGAGGGGAAGACAGTAAAAGAACAGAGAATGGACAAGTTCCCTGTGATAAATATGATTTTTAATATTTATAAAATATACTGATAAAACTAATTTTAATAAAAACTAAAACAGATCTTTATGTAAAAAATCTTGGGACTAGAAGAAATGGTAGAAGAAAAAAAAACTGCAGAGCACTTTAGTGCACTATTGGGTAGAGAAGAAGTATTTTGAAGGTAGCTTGCATTACTTACATTGCTTTTGATAGGCTTGTGCTACTTTAAAGGCTCTGAAAGGGAGAACTCTGCAGAATTTTCAAGCCCAAAAGGAAAACCTGCAGTGATTGGGCCAGAAATGATTGAAAACCAGCACAGTCATGCTGGCCAAACCTGATGTAATTTTAGTCAAAATTCTACCTTATAAAACTGAAGAAAAACTGGTACTAAATAGTTGAGCAGGAGGGAATATGAAGATGTAAAAGTTCTGTATACACAGGCAGTTTCTTTCTCTTTCTTAGGACAAGTACCTTGAGTTTATTGGAGTGGGTGCAGGGGCTGGGCTCTCAGAACTTTGCAGAGGAGCTGAGCTCACAGCAGCAGCACACGATGGATGTGTGGACTCTGCAGTGAGAAGATCATAAATTTTTCAAGGCAAAAAGCATAATAATGAAATACATAAAAGTATATAATTAAGGGCTCTTTAAATCTTCAAAAATTCAAAACTGCTAAATCAAACATTAAGGATAAATAAGAAATTATGAATAATTTTAAAGTATAATAGTTAAAGATTCAGTAGATTAGTTGAATTGCAGAGTGCTGCAGCTGATTACACTATGAAAAAATCTATCAAATAAGAATAGGAAATGGGAGCAAAGAACATATGTACCAAGATAATATTATGTTTTTCAGATGTTTAAAAATACAAATACAGTCTATAAGTAAACTAGAACTTCCCAAATCTGATGAAAGACCTACAGTTTTCCACTAAAAACAAACTTTAAATTTATTTTTAATTAACATATTATAGTGAAATTCAAAGCAATATACAGAGATTATCAAATTTATAAAATACAACATGCAAAGGAATAAATCACAATAACTTATTCTAACCATAAGTACTAGATGAAGGAAAACACAGTGAAGTATGTGTTATTTTCCACTGTTTGAACATAAAGCACTCTAATTTTGCAATTTTATGACTAGATAAACTAACACATCAATCTGGAGCCCAATGACTATAACATTGTGTGACTCAGAAACATCATAAATGACTTAGAAACTAATCATAAACACAGCCTCTTTGATAAAATTTAAAAAAAAAATACAGCACCAAGGAAAAGAATATATTCAAAAGGATGGGAAAAGCCCTTAGAAATTAAAATGGGGTCATGCACTTAGATTAAGAAGGAACAGTACAGAGTGAGGATAAAGAAATCTTAAATTGCACAATAGGGGATTCTGGCACTCCATGGAATGATCTGGATTCTGTGTAATGCTCAGGGCATGTGATTAATAAGGTAAAGGAAGAAATCACAAGATGGAAAATAAAAGGACAGTGAAGTAGGAGAATTCAAGGAGACAGTGAATAAACAGAAATTCTGTTTAGAAAGACTGAACGGCCCAGCTTATTGATTATCGAAGTTTATCTTTTATTGAAATAAGAAAGTCAGATAACTTAGATGTCAAGTAGCAAAAAATACAGAACCTCAGAAGCAAGGATTTAATATTGATTATGAGTTTCACTGAATGCATCCAAGTAGACAAGGTACACCATAAAGCTCGCATTTATTTATTTAGCCTGACTCAGACTGTTCTTGCGCCCAGACCACAAGACACTAGTGTTTGCCCCAGTCTTGGCAGGGCCTCTGATTAGTATCAGGCTTCTGAGAGATCCTGAGACAAATGTGACCCCAGGAGCTGTGTAGCCAGCATGTAAGAACCAAGCTTCACCCACTGCCCACAGGCGCCCTCGTGGCCCTACCGTGTTCTGAGTCAACAGTGGTAAAAGACCCAGCGAGAAAGTCTGAACAAGGCTGTCGGACTCTACAGAAGCTGTCTGGTCACCTCCAGCTGGCTCTCTGCTGTATCACCAAAGGCTCTGACTGTGCCTGTTGCTGAAGCCACCCAATCACCTCTTGTATGTGGATCTTGAAGAGAGGGACACGGTCCTTCTCATCCAGGTGTCTCTGCTTCTCCACAGTCTGCACTAGCGTTGGGCCAACCTACTCAGCACTGGATGACAATCTCCCTGTTCTTGTGATAGATGGTCATTCTCTGCTCAGGGTCATCTGGGTGCAGCTGGGTGTCCTGCCGAGTAAGTGTCAGCAGCATTCCTTGCTTCAGATCCATCCCAGGCTTGGAGCAAGGTCCTCCTTTGGGGTGCTGAGAATATAGAAGTCAAACCCTCATCAGTGAGAGTGAGGGTCTGCATGGCTACAATTGCAGTGAAGGTCTTGTCCTCTCGCTGAGGGCTCATGCTGAAAAAGCTGTGGCTGCCGTACCTTCTTCAGCCTGTTTGGGAGTTTGTTGCTGGCATATCTGTAAGCCAGGGTCCTGATCTCATTTCCCGATCCCATTCTGGGACCCCTGAGGATGGTAACTGGGGATGGGCACATCCTCCCCATGCTCCAGTTGCCTACTGTTAGTGTTGACCTTGAACTTGGTCCCATGAGGCATGTAGTAAACAAAGTTAAGCATCAGTGAGTCCTCCAACAAGCCAAGAAAATACTCAGGCAAGCGCGAGCTGATGGCTACCTGCAGCTGCAGCTGCCTCCACAGGCTGACTTGAAATCTGTGCAGAGGCATCGTAGTGCTGCAAGCTCTGCCTCAGGCTGGACCCAGCAATCTGCACCTGAAGCTTTCTTTAGTAATTTCAGCAATAATACCCAAATTGATTGAAGGAAGAGAGGGTAGGAAGATATTATGATTGTATTAAAGTAATTCAAAGTTTTTTGTATCTTTAAATTAGATGATAAGGTTATTTATCATTTGACACTGACAAAGAATAGTTCAAGAAGGTTAAGTCTTCTCATGCAGGATAAGGCCAAATGTAGTAGCACATAATGTCACCTTAGCATGCAAGGAAGAAATGTACTATTTTCTCATACCTCCAAAATAAAATTTCTGACACAGGGCGCAAAGATATATTTTAATTATTGCCAAAAGGAATGAAAAAAATGGAGGCCATAAAAATAGAATGGCATAGTTCAGAATACTACTGAAAGAAATGAAAGTCATTATTAGATCCACCAATGCAATAAGAGAAACTGGACTCTTTCTGTTATCAAAGAAGTTAATTAAAAAAGAGGGAAAATTTAGAGCAGGGACAGATTTCCACACCTATCACTTAGGAGTCAGTTGCTTCTAGAAATACCTTATTAAAGTTGATGGCCACAGTTAAGCTAACAAATAATTTGCCTTTATTTGATATTTTAAAAAGTAACATAGGCTCCCTTAGATAAGCAAAAAGGCTACTGTTCTCATTGCCTGGACAATTGATGTGGGGTCAGAGTGCAACCCTTCTCCCTTTAACTCAACTTTGATCAGAGCAGAGGAGGGCATTCCTCAGTGCAGAGCTAGCACCTAGAGGTTGGAACTATGAGACAAAAAAGTGATCTGTACAATTAATTGAGAAAAACTTATTTGGAAGTCGTGGCGTTTGGAATGCAGAGCTGCAAAGTCAGACTGCTGAAAGCAAGGTCAAGGCTGGAGAGATGCCTCAGCAGCAGAGGTGCTTACCTGGAAAGCGCAAGACCCTGAGTTTAATTCCTGGTACAAGAAAGAAAAGGAGGAAGTAAGAAAGATGGAGGCATTTTAAAGAAAAGAGAGGAATTTGAATTATCCTCTGCTAACTCAGAAATGAGACGCATTTTCTTTTATCGTATAAGGTTTTGTCTTTTCACATTAACCGACATTTTTCGTTGAAAATGTTAATAATCTCATCACAATCTAGTGTGGATTTTACTTGGAATACAGAGACAAGAAAAAAGATACACAGGAAAAAGTGAGTGCTTTGCACTGAATTGCACCTTCCCAAAGTCGGATGTTGGAGTCTTAACCTCAGTGTGCCTGTATTTGAAACCAGAATCCCTCAGGTATAATAAACATTGCATAAGGTCACAGAGTGCGGGTCCAAATCTGAGATAATTAGTGGTTTTATTGCAAGGTGACATGAGGAGGCACAGAAGGAAGCTGGAACTCCTCTACATGGGGGTCCTGAGAGCAGATTTCCAGGCCCAGACCTGTGAGAAAATCAATTTCTGTTGTTTAAGCCATGGAGTCCAAAATATATGACTGTTCACCAATTCCACTTACTTGCACACACACAAAGTACCTGAGTGTGGTGCTGGTGGATGAATTCTGTGGAATATTATGGCTGTCCTTTAGACTTTTGTATTAACACAGAATAAAATGATTTTAGAGTCTTACCTATGATGACATATGATATAAAATTTAAGGTGTTTGATTAACTCAATAAATTACAATTTACTAAAAATGATTGTGGTCCAAAAGGCTTGGAAATAATAATTCTGAAATAGCTTCTATATTTATTGGGTAAAATGAAGACAGAGCATATTTCTTACTTACTGGAGACTACATTACATAGGCTGCAGGTAGCAGCAGGCATGCGTGCTTGCAGCTGGACTACACGCTGGCTCATTGCTAATGTTTATAAAATTCTATGAAAGTTGTGGTTGATACCTTAGCTATCTCATAATTTCTAATCTTGAAGAGTGATTTTTTACAAGTGAAGTTTTATACTTAATCTCAGTGCATATTTTAGTTTTACTTTTTTTGGCAATGCTTGCAACAGATATGTTTTGGTATTTTGCTTGCCTGGTAGTAGTCCTTAGAGTTCATTATTTATAGTCAAATAAATTACTGGTAGTAATAAAGAAGTTTTTACTGTAACTCCTTTTTCTTTAGCTCAGGTGGTTTAGATTAGCTATTTCACACTTTTAAGACAGGAACATGGATCTTTCTGATCCCTCAAAGAAGTGTATAATGAACACAGAATTAACCAACATGTGTTCAATCAGTACTTACACTCTGGACCTAATATCACAGAACTTCATTCTTTCCAACGGCACTAGTCCACCTGATAAAATAACTTACAAAATTTTATGTTGTCTGTAAAATCCAATTATAATTACAGGAGCCTAACATTACGCTAGTACACATTCTTTAAAATATACAGACTTAAATTATATTCTCCACCTATTTTTGTTTGAAGAAAATGTAACCATGGAAGATAATTTTTCTTTAAAACTTGGATAATAGTAAAATTGTACATATATGTTAAATATATGAAAGCCACATGTCCCCTTTAGGTTACCAATTCCTTGTTTTGTAAAAATATGTAAAATAATTTATATAATAATTTTCTGTATTTGCGTATTCTGCATTTTGATAGGCTTTTATTTTTATGTCTTTTTTTTTTTTGTTGTTGTTTTGTTTTCCAATACTGGGGATAGAACTCAGGACTTTGTCTTGCCAGGCAAGCTTTTATTCTACTAAGCTATCTCTCCAGTCCTCTTATATCCTTTGAGTAGAGAAATTGTGTTTTGTTGATTTTTTTTTCCTGAAGTACACCATAGAGATTGACAAGCAAGTGTTGCCTCAATAAGTCCTTGGTGAATAAACAAATAAATACTTGGCAATAATTGAGTTTATGGTTTCTAGAACTTTACTATATAGAGCTTGACTCTTAATCTGCTTTTTATTCTGTTGCTGTAGGAAATCAGCCCACTTTTTTGTGAGGATAAAAAATAAAATCAATTTATAGTATTTTCATTGTAAAGTACAAGTGAAGTATCTAAATGAGTGTTTAGGCCTTAGGAAGCCCCAATCAACCTCTAAAACTTTTGCTCAATCTGAGACCTGAAGTACTGTTAGAACACATATTCTATATGAAACTATAAGTAAAATAATGTAGTCCTGTCTATCATCGCATAGGGCAAAATCGTTTTTGTATTTTACAATCTTTGATGTTATAAACTCTTCTCAGGTCAGTTAACTTATCACTACTAAAATTTCATTCACCTACTCAGCAATCATTGGCAGTATGTGAAGTTTAAAAAATTATATGCATATATAATTTTATTGATAAAGAAATAGCAACGAGACAGTTTCAAAACATATATATATATATATATATATATATATTAGCTAAGATAATTGCTACTAATTTCCATTAGTTCATTGAAAGGACGTTACTTTACATGTTGTTTGATGAATCCTACATGCCTATATCTGATAATCTGAGCAAATATTCTGAAGATAACAATATGTAATATAATAATCATTGTTAATTTCCTATCACCTTGTTTTGAAATGTTGTATAACATTCATTGTTTTGTATTATTGTATTTAGAGAAAAAAAAGAAAAAGAAATTCATAGTTTAAGAGGAAGGTCTGACAAAGATATTTCCAGAACAGAACATTTGTTTTTTAAACATTTCCATGAGCATTTACTTCAGTATTTGTAATTGTGCCTATACTTGTCCAATAAAACCCAATAAAATCTGAATTCATTTAAAGAATAAACATTGTTCCTGTATTCTCAATTCTTTATAATTTAAAAATAAACCATGATAAAACAAAATGTGCAATAAAACTATTTTCTGAGGAAATAATTTAAGAAGTTGAGTGACAGTATTTTTTAAACAAAAATGTAAATACAATATTCATCTTACACATTCAAATTCATCTTAAACAGAGGAAAATAAATTCTCCTACATCTTAATATATGTTCTCTGACTTTTCTCTGAGCACAGGGATCCAATTCTTGTTTTTCAAGGTCTTTTTGGAATAAATTATAGTCATGAGCACTAACTAAAATTTTCTGTTTCTACTGTTATGGAGAATCTTCAAATACAAATGAAACAATCTGAGTGCTTTAGAACTACCTACTTATTTTTGCATTGTATTCTTCTGATTTCATGCAGAAATTTTATACTAACATTACTTCAAAAGTATGTTTGGTAATTTATCTTTATACTTCAAAAAATGGAAATTTTCTCACTTTTGTGAATTTAATTAATTAACAAAAACTCCACACCCAATAACAAGCACAGATGGCCTTACGAGGCTTAGGCCTGTGTGCTAGACAAGTAGGCAGAGGTTGTGAGGCATTAACTGCAAAAATCACAAGATAAATAATGCTGAAGAGTTTTTCACAAGGACTTGGGGGTCACTGGGGAGCAGGGCTTATGCACATTTGCAGCTCCTGTCAGGAACATGAACTTGTGCCAACTTCACGCCTTAATTGCAGCATCTGGGAGGACTAGATACTTACAGCAGGATAAAATATCAAGAGGGTATCACACTCTTGTTTACAGGCATTTCCATCCTATGTGTAATTCTCTTTTACCTTCTTTCAGCTGCTAGTTCATGCTCCTTCTTCATGTTTCAATAAACACTTCCTACAGAGGACCATAGGCGATGGCTCAGTAAGGTCACCCACATAAGCCACCAATTTCTACACCTTCTTAGGAACACAGATTCACAGCCATCCAAATCTGTTCCTCAAATTACAATTCCTAAGACCCCAAACAAAGCGTTTTTGCTTTTGCTGTTTCTAAGTTGAAGTTGCTTAACTGCTGAGGAATTTTAGAAAAAAGAATGAAGAATGTTAGCTACTCATTAACAACCTGTCACTGATGGCCTGTTAGAATAACTTCTTTTTCACACCTGGTTGTACAGTCCTGGACGTTCTTTTTGGAGAAAGCATTAGTTAAGATATGTCTAAAAATATGAATAAAGATGGAAAAATGTACTCAAAGTAGCATGACATTCCATGAGAAATGACTATCAGTGGCGAGTAGATGACTCTCGACAGCAGAATAGTCCAACTTGAAAATCTGCAAAGGGAGAGTTTGAAAGATAATTTTCTAGAAGGCCTTGAATGGTAGGATGCTCAAGAAAATTTAAATTCTAAACATTGTTAAAATTCTAAACATTGTTAAAATTCTAAACATTGTTAAAATTCTAAACATTGTTAAAAATGGAATACTGGGGCCAGAAAGATAGCTCAATAGAATAGGCACTTCCCTGGGAAGCTCAAGGGCCTGAGTTCAATCCCCAGTTCTGAAAAAAAAAATACTTATGAAAAAGACATCATAAAAGGAAATTAATCTTAAATCAAAGTAAGATAATTCAAATAAGTTACTCAAATTATATAGTTTAAATAAAATTGTATGGTAGAAAATATTTGAGATCTTTTAAATATTAATTTATATTGTGTATACATATATAGACATAACTATATAGTCACCATGTATCAAAAATTTGTCTTGAAACATTTAACATGTTTAAGTGTAAGCATTATATATTAAATAATCATCATGATATATTAATACTCATCTTTTTTTATTTTAGGGGAGGTTCTACAGGGCGTTCAAGGTCTCACTATTAGATCGGACTTACAGTGATCCACCTGTCTATGGTCTCCCAAGAGCTGGGATTACAGGTGCACTGTACAACCCCCCAGTCTCAATTGCCATCTCAGCGCACCCCAGGGGCAGGGCTAGCATGGTTGGCCCAGGGATCAAAGCCTGTGCTTTAATCCACTGAGCTATTTGGCCAACCCAATTCCAAGAGTTTTATACTAATTAACCCATGTGAATCTCATAATCTATTAGATACTTTTCACCACTAAGCTAATTATGCAGCCATTCTTTAATAGAAAAGAAGTATACACAACACTGTGAAGTGCAGAGCACAGTTTTATTAGAGATACACACTTAGTACACTACAATACTATCACCACTTTTATGCTATGATAGTTATTTGCTAGTTATCTTTCCCCAAATATTTCTCCTTCCACCAACCTGACTGACCCTCCACTGGGGTTTACACTCCATTTACACCATCTGGAGAACATGAAACTACTTTATATAAAAACAAAGACCCTAAGTAGTTTAAGCCATTCAACGAAGTCATTTTCCTACTAACCTAAATTATTCAGGATGGGAAAATGATCCAAAGGGATGAAACATTTTTGTTCTTCAGTATGACTATAGTCTCTCCAAAAGCCCACTGTCCCAACCTCCACCTCTCAGGTGACAGTGAAGAAGGATTTCGCTCTGGTGACAGTCCTTGCCATTGCCTGGTGTTTTATAGCTCTGGCTTTGGTTGAATCTTTCATCTCCAAAGACAAACAAAAACAATATCCTTCAAGACAACATTAAGTTGCTACATTTTTGAGAGCAAGTAGATCCCATTTAGCTATTTCTTTGCTTTTATTTAAAGTATTTCATATTTAACAAATTAATCACCTTAGTAATAATGTATTCAGTATTAAGAAATTAAGAATTGTCAAGTGCAATCCTGTAAAAGGAAGACAGCGGTCTGACTGTAGGTCAAAAAAATTTTCTAATCTGACAAAGATAAGAAATAGGAGTTAATTAAAATGTTCAATATCAAATAAATCTATTAAAATGGCCAGTATGGACTTGTTTTTCATATGAACTAATGATTGATATTGCTATGCATTCTTTTTACACATGCTCACATATGAATAAACATCATTTCTTATTTTAGAGTTCAGATACTTATAACTAAGAGAGATTAATAAAGTATGTGGTACAGTTATCATCTAATATAAAGTCTTTGCAAATGGCAAGAGCAATTTTATCAAATATAGATAAAAAACAAAAATTCTTTCAAAGATTACCAAGTGTTCCTGGCAGATGCCATTGATTTTTTTCAGAGTCCCCACTCCAACATATTTCTTTGGTGCCGGTTTTATGAATTATCTACATCCCAAGACATGCTGATCAATATGTCATTATTCTTTATTCACTTTACTTACTTTCTCTGAACTCTCTTTTTACTCCTTACACTAATTCTGAGGTAGTAGAACTATAATATGCATGATGCCGCCAGGGAAAATAAATCATAGCGCACACATGAAACTTCTCCAAGATGCTGGAGTTAACAAATCTGTCTAAAATCTCATAGCTGACCTGTGGCAAAATGAAGTGTGTCTCTCAAGGCAGAGATCAAGGTCTTACACCCTGAAACTTCGTGCTGCTGTAGAGTGCGAGAGAACCAATGCTGAGAGATTTAGCTATGGATGAGTGAGTGTGGAAGGTACCGATGAGCTGTCTGTGGTAAGGTGCTAAAGCTCACTGAGGCTCTCTATCAGAATGCAGAAATGACTCTTATAGAAGCGCTGAGTGAAGGCATAGGAAGAAAGACTGAATTGGAAAACAGAATGATAAGGAAAAGCAGAGTTAAAAACAGAATGGAGGGGAATCTATATTTAATAGCAGAAAAAAATGTTGGTGAAGTGGTAAATGCTAGGACCAGAATATAGAGGAATTCAGTAAATGCTTGATGAGATGTTGAACGCAAATGATGAATTAAAGAGGATTATTAATAAAAACAAATGAGTATAATACAACTAGATCCCTTCCTTCCTTCTTTCCTTCCTTCCTTCCTTCCTTCCTTCCTTCCTTCCTTCCTTCCTTCCTTCCTTCTGTTTATTTTTCTTCCCTTCCTCTCAACCTTCCCTTCTCTTTTCTTTCCTTTTAGTTCCTTTCATTTACTTTTCTTCTCTGTTTTGAATCTTCCTTTGAAATAAAATGAGTTGACAAGAAAAGCCAAAGGGAAAATAATATGGGGGGGCAATATGAGAAATGGGATTAAAAAAAGTTTGCTTGATTAATATAGGCAAGACTTGAATGAATTATGATGGGTGAAACAAGAAAAACTTTACAGAAGAAAAACAGAAAAAGTCATCTGTGAGACATTAGCCTTCCACTGTGTGATATAAATTATTTTTCTTTGTAATGCCCAGACATTAAAAGCATAGACATAGTCTTGAACACTAAATATGTGCATTTGGTACAGAATTAGTGTTTTTAGTTAACTTGAAAGTCACTGGTGATGTGTGTAAGGATTATGACAAGGCATCTTTCTATTTATATTTATGAGGCATAAGAAAATCAAGCAGAAATATGGTTACTCATACTTCTGAGCGCACAAACCAGTGAATAAGGTTGAAGAATTAGTGCTGAAATGAAAGCTTGATTCTGCTCTTTATAGAAAGTATATTGGGATAAAGGAAGACAATTTTATATTTATAAAAATATATTAAACCTTATTCCTCACATATCTGTTCATATTTTATAGATCATCTACACTCATCTAATTCTTTTCTTTCTTTTTTTTTTTTTTTTTTTTTTTTTTTTTTTTTTTTTTTTTTTTTTTTTTTTTTTTTTTTTTTTTTTTTTTTTTTTTTTTGTACTTTAGTACAGGGTCTACAGAGTTTCACTATGTAGATCAGAATCGTAGTGATCCACCTGTACTCAGCCTCCCAAGAGCTGGGATTACAGGCTCGCACCACCATGTCCAGTCTCAATCACCATCTCAGCATGCCTTGGGGATAGGGCTGGCATGGCATACAGGGGATCGAACCCGCCAGCTGCATCTGCCTAAGCATGAGCTTTAATCCACTGAGCTATTTGGTTGACCCTACACTCATCTAAGTCTGACAGCACATGCCTTTGTTTAAAGAGTTCATTTCTTCATTGGAGGAATGCTATGGCTATCTTTTGTTTTTACTTAAAGCACTCCAGATGTAGGAACTTAACTGCCTTAGGTTAATGCACTCAGTATTAAAAAAAAATTGTCAAGTACAACTCCTTAAAAGGAAAAAAAGAAGCAGAAGTCTTAAAATAGCATGTTGCCTTTGGATTTTCTCAACTGTTGACAAAGTAAAAAATGTCAGTTTGCCTTTTGTTGATGTCAATAGAGTAACTCAAATTAATTCTTACAAACAAAATTAAGACAAGTGATTTAGACAATTCTAAGTTTATTTGTAATGAAATGTTTGGTAAGCCTGTGCATATACATGTTTATGAAAAAGGCTACACTACAGTAATTTATATTCTGCTAATAGTTGTGTCAGCTTTAAAAAATCAATAATTGTGTCAGCTTCACAAAAGGCTATGTTTTGTATGGGCTATCTTGAGGATCCAGTGGCTGCTTTCTGTGGTACCCTCTAGTTTCAAATTCCAGAATTTACGTCAGTCTTCCTTCCCTCCCATAATCTTTTTTTCAGTACTAGGGATGGAACTCCACTGACCTATCTACTGAGCCATCTTCCCAACCCCCAATAATTTTTTAAATGTATAATTTAAAATGAACGGCATTTTCAGCATCATTGCATATGTAGGCCTTCCCTTTAAAACATTTGGTAATTAGACAATGTTAACATTTTTCATTTGGCAATATGGGATATTTGATGCTCGGAGAAACCCTTGAAATGAGTTCTGTTTTACATTGTTTCCCCAATTAGTATTGCACGCAAACCCGAACATCAAAGGATAGATGATGTTTCTCTTCTTTGTTCCTTAATATTGACATTTGGTTATTTGTTAAAAGTAGCATCATGTGCACAGAAACAACTTTGGCTTTTTCAGTTTAAAAATAGGTTATTTTTGCTTTATACATTTTATACAAACTAGGTACCTGTACAGCTAAATGGCTGAGTACCTTATTGTATACTGTAGCTATAATTATGATGTAGAAATGAGATATAAGAAGCCACTCTTCAAAATACAATTTTTTAAAAATTGCCTTTTTAGGAGAAAGGCATCAAACCTAAGGGCTGATTTTTCTAGAATCATTTTTTTTTTTGTTTTTTTTTTCAGTGGTGCATCAGTTAGGGCTCACTAGAGAAACAGACTGAATGCAAGATACACAAGTATATAAAACTATACACATGAGCCTTACAACAGCCACCTGAGACTCAGGTGTGGAGGAGTGCAGAAGGGCTGTTCGTGCAGAAGGGCTGGAGGTGCGAAGCCTAGAGCTGAAGGCCTGGAGCTTGCTCTAGAGTCCTGGGCAAGTCTGGAGGAGGAGGAAGAAGGGTCAATGCTGGAAGACAGTGCTACTAGATTCAAGGATCTGCACTGGAAGCCAGGAGAGAGTGTCCAAGGGGAAGGCCAGATCCGCTGAAGAAACGGAAGCCACCTCCATCCTCAGTTAGGACCAGGCCCACATGCTGGTGCTGCTCACACTCAGGATGAGTCTCAGTCCTCAGTAACCCAGTCAGCCATAGCCAGATGTAAGCTGGTCTGATTTGTAGTTTAGTCGGGTGTTTCTTATCGGAGTAGGCACTTTCAATTAACTCTCTTACATGGCAAGAGCCACTGAATGCAGCATCAGATTTTAATGTCTAGGGCCCACATCTTCGCTCCCCTCCCTAAAAGTAATGCAGCTGTTCCAGCTGCTACCATAAGTCACATGTAGATAAATTCTTGCTTTAAAAGGATGTGTGCTAGAATTATGACTCTCAGAGAGTGATTAAAAAAGAAAACTACCTGTGCTTTCATTTATAATAGCGAGGGATTAACTTTATAAAACTTCAATTCTTGCTCTGAATCTATTAAGGATAAAGTTTTTAAAAAACAAGCTTTGGATTTTCCCCTCATATACCCTCCTTTATTCCTTTCTTTCATCTCTCTTTTTGAACTTATTTCCGTTTATCCCACATGGTTTTCTAAGCCCCATCTTTTCAATATATTATTCCCTTGCATTATGGATTGTGTATATGTGTTCCCCCAAAGCTTCATGTAGTTGTGGGTTGGCTTCTGGAGTCTGTGATTGATTCTTGATCCAATGCTGGGATTGCAGGTACGAGTGCTACATCCTGGTCCTTGGGCGGATAATTTACATTGCAATGTAAGGAGGGGAGAGAGCACCTGCTTGAGCTCTGTGTGGCCACTGTGAGCAGCTGCTCTCTGCCATGTGCTATCCTGCCTTGGAGCTAGCTGAGTAGGGACTGAAAACTCCACTGACTGTGACCTAAATAAACCTTTTCTTCCTTATTTCTGAGTGTTGGATATTTGTCCCAGCAATGAAAGAAGAGCTAAATGAGACACCATGCTAACTGTCCTGTCCTCTGCTCCTGCTGTTCTCTGCCTGGGAGGTGATTATTTCTCTATTTCCTACAGATTCAACTGTCATTCATGGTACTAATTCAACTATCATCCATGGTGCTGCTCAAGTCTTATTGTCTATACAGCTTTCCTTGAAACCCTAAAAGAGTTAATTAATACACCAAACAAGAGATTAACTGAAAATATACAAACATTTTATTTCTCTCTTTCAAGTTCTTATACTGCTACTTAGAGCAAATCACTTCAGTTTTCTGACAGACTATTTTCTCTGTCTTTAGTAAGAGCAACACAGCTCATGTACATAATTTCCAAAAGTAATTGTATGGTCAGATATACTGATTTTTTTGTGATTTTTGTGCTTTTCTATATGTGGCAAAAACACAAGACTATAAGAGATATAAAAATGGAATCATACTCATATCATCAAATTAAATATTAAATAAAATAAATATGTATTAGATATAGATGAATATCTATCCTTAATTTTTAAAATTTACCTGTCATTTTAAAATTGGCATTGACATAAGCAAGTATTCTTATGATTTCCTTCTGTTTCACCAATAAACAGCGAGAAGCCCTATGCCTATTCACCAATAAACAGCGAGAAGCCCTATGCCTATTTTTTTCTTGCATTTCCTAAAGGACCATGTAGAAGTGTTCAAGCCATGTGACAAGACCTGCAGACACTGCAGTAGCCTCCAGTGGTCCTCTCCTGTGCGTGTAGCTCCTTAGCAACAAGCAGGTACTGTCACACGCTCACCAAGCTCTTGTGGCAGCTTCACTGTGGGTCTGCTGACTGATGGAAGCTCTTGCAGCAGGAAGCAGAGAGCGAAGTGACCACATGCTGAGTGTGTCATCTCTATAATCTAACCCAACACTGTAAAGTAAATTTAGCATGTATCAAAAGCCACACAGAATAACTTCTCCAGTGAGTGCAATAAATGTAGACATTTACATGTCTTGTTCTCACCCATGTACTAAATTGTTCTTGAATAAGAAACAAGGAATGCAGTGTGTTATGAATCAGATCTAAAGTTGTCAGTGTCTGGAGCCACATGATTGCCTACCCATCATTGATGATTGACAACATTCTGAGTGCGAACTCTTGAGTGGCCTTCTGAAGTCATGCTGTAAATATATCAGAAAGGAAAACAATTTCAAACTCGTGCACTGTCCCTATTTGATTTTTCACTATATAGATTAGAGTACCAGTGTACTTTTATGATATAGAAAATAAATGCTCCTCTTATACATTTCATTATCACACAACCACGTTGAATGCTTTTATTTTTCTTTCTTTTGGGGGATAAGCATTACTTATAAAAACAAATCACATGGAGCTGCATAGCTTTAAACTATTTATGACATCATTACAGGTAGTTCTGAATTAATACATTTATAACTTTAATACATTTCATAAATTTAATAGATTTGATGAAGGAAGTGCTTCATATATTCCATGCTATGATATCTAATTTTTGATATAAAATATTCACAAACTTAGGAAGTTATTTGCCACAGCAGTAACAAATAAGATGCTAACAAAATGAAAATATTTTGGGGGTATAACTAAGAAAAAAAGTGGCTCAGAGAAAAGACTAATTTCAGCTGATGGAAAAGAGCCACGTGATCTCCTGCTCTTTAAGAGGAGAAACATGACATTTTTTTTCACTAGTAATTAACTTCACAATATGCTCTATTGACCGCCTAGAAATAAGCACCTTGCAATCCAATTAATGGCTTTATCACCGCTGTGACTGTAGCTGCATCTATTGGGTTTGCTTTCAGATTCATTCCTTTGTGTGACTGGCTTTTCAGGGGTCCTTGGGTGGATATCTCACAGAGCAGGCAGCAAAGTACCAACATTACTTTATGCTTAATTCTGCATCAAGTTGTTAAAACGTAGACTAATGCATAGAAAACATTTTATAAATTTGACTGGGTTGCTGATTTACCTGCTTTTAGAAACATTTAGACATTTATGTACATAGTTTTTAAGTATTTGTGAGTTTGGTCATGAAATGGGGAGACTTAATTTAAGAAAAATGTTTTATTGGCCACAGTTAATGTGACATGAGATACTGCTCTAGATGGAATCTCAGTGGAAAGGGCACAAGCGTGGCTCAGCAGTCGCAGTAGGTATGGTGGGGTAAGTCTGACCCAGACAAAACACTCCCACTTCACGTACAGTAGGAACAGACAGGGAAAAATCTCACCCTTAATAAGATACCAGAACTTCCTTGATTGGCCTGAAATTGTATTTATTCAAAAGTATTTATTATTGGTCATCAATTTTATTTTAGACAATCTATGTTCTGAAACAAACAACAATCAATAAAGGGAATACACAGTCTAGTGGGTTATTAACTGGTGGTCAACTTGTTACACCGTGCTGAGCTAAGCTAGCATGGGGCTGGGTGTGGGAGGCCCACCTGAGCATTGTAAGCTCTTCGGAGAGGCTTTTGGAGCTCTTGGAAGGTGTTCATTCTGTTGGGTATCTACTGGATGACCTTCTTATGCTGGCTTTTCTTTTGTTTGTTCGTTTTTTGATGAATGCTATTTTCTTTTTCTATTATTAATAAACAAATAGCAATGAGACAGTTTCAATAACTAATACATTGTGTATTGTTGTGTTCATAGTGGAAGATACAGACATGATATTGCAGACAAGATATCCTGTCCAAACACTATTAGTACAAATCTTTCTTCTCATTGAATTAAGAGAAATTAGCTGTTTATCTATCCTAACTATTATACATACATATAGATAGGTAGATAGATAGATAGGTATAGATAGATACAGATATAGATATATAGATATGGTCACTATCTATCCTAACTTATATATATATATGTATATACATAGTGACCAATGACCAATATTTAATTTCACAATATGTTCTATTGACAACCTAGAAATAAGCATCTTGCAATCCAATTCATCACCAAAGATATTTCATTACCATTTCAATATTGTAGATGCATGAATTCAGCAAAATATTCCAGTATAGTCCAGTAGTTCATAATAGTAGTGAGTTATCTATAGGACTGGCAATGTCAGAAGTTATTGACTTGAGCCTTTTACAGCTCAGCGTATTAATATGCTTTACTTTTCATGCCTTGTTTCTATACTTTTCTGCTGGACAGTTAAGAGCAAGATAAAGCAAGACCTGTAAAACAAAAAATGTAACTTTTGAATCTGACAAGGTCAGGCTTTTCTGATGAGCATGGCTGTTCTTACCAGAGAGGAAACTGGGAAACTTGTTGTCACAGAGCATGGCTATGGTTAATTTGGGGGGAGTTCTGCTCCTCTTGAGCATTGTTTCTTGGTTCCAAAAAGGAAGATGGTGAGTGAACTGCTCAGCCTTATGGAGAACTTGTCATTTTGGCTTTCCTGGTGGGAAATCAGCTTTTTTCATCGCTGGAGATGCTTTTACTGCACTGTAGCTGAGGATGGCTGTGTTGCTTTTCAGGAGAGTTCCAGTTCTTTGAGCATTGGCTCCAGGCAGATACCTCAGCCTGCAAGCACAGATCGTTCATCCTGAGTGCAGACTTTCTACCACTGATTTTTGAGCCTTTGCAGTGCAGATGTGTGAAGCAGACCTGCATGAGCCATCATCACGGTCTGTAGGCCTCCAGCAGGTTTATGGCAGGCACTGTGATGAGCTCCAGGTTCTGAGCAGGATGCATACAGAATATTAGGATCCAGCCCTCCACCGGGATCTTTGATCTCTAATAATCAGTTTTCCTACACTTGTTGTGCATGATTCTTTGGGTGATTTTTCTATAAAATAATCTTATAAAATATGTCTTGTATTGTAGTGTTCCCTTTGCAAAATTCCCTAACCACAATATACTCCCTCACCTTCAAAGAATCTTTCATGTAAGGAAAAATTAGAAGGTAACTTCTGAAGCAAATGCATAGTTTGGAACTGTATTATATACTGAAACACAAAATGGTTACAATGTGCCATTAAAGACACTGAGACGCTGATGAATGGACCTAAAGCAAATGGCCTAACAACATGAACGTTTATTGTATTATTTAGTAAGCCCAGTAGCAGTACAAGTTCACAAATGGTTCACTTAGTGATGTTTTACATCATACATCATCACAGACTTTGAAATTTTTATATTATTTAACTTATTTTTGTCAGATTATTGTACATCTTACCTCATGTTCATCACTTTGTGAATTGAAGACAGTTGTAGCACCTCCAATGATTACAACGATGCTGAAAGATAAGGACACAAGGACCCCAACTTCCCCTTGGGCCCTTTATTCCAAAATTGCACAGACTTTTCCAGAAGCCTTCCCCAAGACTTCTCCTTGTATTCTATTGACCAGCATTTTACTACATATTGATTCTTAAGACCATCACAAGCAAGGGAAATGGTGGAGAGAGTCATAGGACATGAATAAGGCCATTTAATTTAAGGAAATTAAAATGCAATTGAGGAGCTATAAATAGCAGGGGTTGGAGTGCCTCAGGTTAGAGCTAGAAAAGAGGAGACGTTTCTTAGTTACTCTTCTTTCATTGCTGGGACAAATACCCAACACCCAAAATGAAGGAAGTAAAGATTTATGTAGCTCAGTTACTGGAGGTTTCAGTCCGTATTCAGCTGGCTCCCAGACTGAGAGGCACAAGGCAGAGAGCAGCAGTTCATGGTGGCAGAACAGCAACAACAAACAGCAATGGCTACAGAAAGTGTTCTCTCTGTCTCTTATATTACATTCAGGCTCTCTGCCCCAGGTTGGGGAAAGTACTCACACCCATAATCCCAGCAGTACTAAGACCCATAGTCTCAGCCTTGGATCACACATAATCCCAGTGGATCATGAGTTAATCACAAACTCTGAAAGTCCCCACTCCATGACTACATGAGGCTTTGGGAGGACATCTAGACACAAACCATAACAAGATGCTAGGGAATGACACAACCAAGTGCCACATTAACGAACTTGTATTTCACAGCCAATTTGTAATCAATCAAATCATGCTCTTAGGCAAGTGAATAAAATATGTTCATATTTTGTTATTTAACATAATTGGAAATACGGAGGGTGGGACTAGTAGGAAGGAAGTCAAATGCATTATTATAATTATCCAATCAAGAGATAAAGCAAAAAGAGTCCATGCTTGTTTGATACAATTGCAAATTAACATCATTTTCAGAAAGCATGATCTAGTGAACACCTGACTCCTCCACAATGAAATTCAAATTTAAGTTACCATGGCACAGAAACTATAAGTACTGACATGTAGTGTGAAGGTGGCTTCGAGTTCTTCAGTCCACCGATCACCAGGACAGCAGCAGGGGCACTTCACGATCAGGAACTATCTTGCCACTTCATTCAAATGCTGTTGCTTGTTAGATGATGCACATTTATAATTCACCTTAACACTGGCAGAAAATTCTGTACTCACGGTGCCTCTTTATCTTTGTAAACCAAAGTGACATTGAACAGAAAGAAGCACTGAAAGAAAAAAATTGGCCAGTAAGATAAAAATCCTTCAAAGAAACAAGTAACAAAGCCATCACTGAAATTGGAGTCAGACATAGATGAAGTTATAGAAGAAATAGTTGAGAGTGAAAATAGTGATACTGGCTATTTAAGGGATTTCAGATATACGGCCAGAAAAATGTAGTGGAGGTGAACTTATTCTTCAAAGTAAAAAAAAGTGGTTTGAATGAAAATGTTGATGTCTCCTTTTCATGAGGAAGTGATGCTGACAAAAAAATACTAATATCATTCTTTTATGTATTTAGGACAGGGTCTGTAGGGTCTCACTATGCAGATTGGATTCATAGTGATTCTCCTGTTTTCAGCCACCCAAGTGCTGTGATATCAGGTGCTTGCCACCACACCCAGCCTCAATCCCTGGCTCAGCGTGCCCCGGGGATGGGGCTGGTGCAGAACGCTGGCGTTCGAACCCTGGCCGCCCTGTTCTGCCTAAGCAGGTGCATTAGTCTGCTGAGCTATCTGGCTGACCTCTGACAAAAAAAATTAAAAGATAACAAGAGAAAAGGACCTCATATTGAAGGAAATCTATTAGGCATTTCTCATCACTGAAAGTTCAAAGGATACAATGTAGATTTTAATTTGAACTTGGAGGGCACCATCAAAATTTGCTAAAATGTCTGAAGATACTCTGTACAATATTTCTCATATTCTGAGAAAGAGAAAGCAAGTCCTATTCTAATTTTTCTGGATGGGATTTTATTTTTAGGCACCTTGTAATCACTTAATAATCAAACAAATGTTCAGGTTATTCAAATCAATACAGTTCACACTTCTTAAAGCACAAACTGCCTGTAAGTAAAGAGAATACCTGCAACGCTGGGCCAGCACTGTCCTCGGATCCGCCACGGAGCATTCCATTTCTGAAGGTCACCCTGAGAAGAAGGGGCCGCACCATTTTCAGATAGGTGAGCATCCATGTCTGCTGCTATCACTTTATTGCTTCATGGAAAGGGAATTCTACACTCTGAGTATTGTCAGAGACATTGCCTTGTCTAAATTTTGCTCTACAAATTGGAGAAAGTAAGACCCTTGCATGTTCATCAAAGCAGATAAAAGACCCCAACAGGAGGGCACTGTTCGGCAAGCACTTAGAAGCTGGCAACAGGAAGAGAAAGCACTTTTCTTGAGACAGTGTCATTGGCGGTTGTTCTTCAGTGTGCTCCTATAGGGAGGGAAGATGCATCGAGACAGAGAAGTGGTATCTCCTGGCTGCGGTAAATATGGCAATGTAGCAGCGAATGGTTCCAGAGCTGCTGTT
>PVKA01004595.1:22467-97701 GCA_004027165.1 Ctenomys sociabilis
CTCTCTCTCTCTCTCTCTCTCTCTCTCTCTCTCTCTCTCTCTCTCTCTCTCTCTCTCTCTCCCCTACCCATGTGCATTTTTTTATGAGCAGGTGCAAGAGGGAACAATTTGTGTTTACATGCTTATATTTGCACTTTTCTATTTTTCACTAACCAATATAACATACATAGTATATATTGATTGATTTTTAAATGTGTAACACAGTGGTTATAGTATAACTTTAGAGTTGCATAATCATTTTCATAATAAATTTTTAAAACATTTTAATCAACTCAAAGAGAAACTTTATATCTTCCAGGATTAGTTCCCCATTTTCTCTCAATCCCAGCCTTAGACAACCACTTATCTATATTCCATCTCTGTAGATTTGTCTATTTTGGTCATTTTGTATCAATGGAAATTATACAGTATGTGACCTTTTGTAACTAGTTTCTTTGAAATAGCATAATGTAGCAGAGTTTAATCAGTTGTGGTATATGCCAGTATTCCATCCCTTTATGTAACTGAATAATATTCCATCATATGCATTTACATTTTGTTCACTCATTCATCAGGTGAGAGCTGTCTACACTATTATTTACAAAGCTTCTGTGATAAATATTTATTTACAAGTTTTTCCATGGGCATTTTTCTCTTGGTAAGAAATAAAATAATATGAATTTAAAATTACATTGAATAATTGTGCTTTCATTCTTTGATTACAGTAATCATTGTAGACTTTCATGGTTGTGATATCAGTAGGATGGCAAACAGTTTAGATTACTGACTTTGATTTCCTCCAAAAAAAATTTGTAAAAGGATACTGATGTTGGTGATTAGATGATGCTAACTCTGAGTAGCATTTTTATAAGTGCTAGTCATGTAGTCTCCAAGTTTTGATCTAAGATGCCTGTATCTCCTTCACTGTTAAAATGTATGTGTGAATTGACCTAAACATAGGTTTATCCACTAGGAAATCTCAGCATAGACACTTCCCATAAGATCTCAAGTTCCTGAATGAACCTCAGACTGCAAGTCCTCAAGAATTTCATGCTATTGAATAAAATTTTTCTAAGCAAGGCCAGAATGAAATACGTAGTAAGTCTCTCACTTCATCATTTCCAACTGAATTTTTATAAATAATGCAATCAATTCAGTAAGTTTTGAGGGAGCATTATATAAACAATGTCTATAAATAAGCTTTTAGTTTCTGAAAGCAACTATAAGTTCCAGGTGTTCTTTTTTTTAATATCACTTTCAGTTTTCAAATTCAGTGGAAAGATCCACAGGATCTTCTGAGGGCTGTCATACTCGCAGTCATAGTTTATTATAAGGAAGTTTGAGACAATTTCAAGGATTTATGGGAGGATTCAAAGATTCAAGGGAAGTGCCAGAGGTGTAGCTAGTCTTGCTCTCTCCCTATGGAATCACACCAAGATGAGTCCACCTGCTGATATGAGAAAATATGCGTAGAACACTGCAGGCCAGAGATGTCCATCTGAGCTCTAACAGTCACAGTTTTGCTAGGGCCAGTTGAGTCTTGATGCATTTTGTTTGTCTCCAGCACCTGCAGAAGCTAGTCAGATATTCCATGGGCCACAGTCCTCACTCTAATTCACATTTCTAGATGACCTGGTGTGAACCGAGGCCTGCAAGCAAACATCAGGCATGAAATTCCAGGGGCTTCATGATTACTTTCTAAAAGCTAAGGGAAAATACCAGAATTGCCTTTTGGATGAAACTAAATTCTCCACAACTGTAAATTATTTATTTGCTTTTATTTTTATTCTTTGCACTGAGAAAACACCTCAGGACTTTGTACTCTTACTGTATAATTTTTTTGTCTTTTTGCAGAACCAGGGATTGAACTCAGGCCCCTATGCTTGCCAGGCAAGCACTTATTCTACTGAGCTACTGAGCTATCTTCCAGGCCCCTCTTACTGTGTAAATTTAAAGAAATATCAACAATATCCTAAGAGTGTGCTCTCATTGCAGACAGTATAAATGTCCATATAAAATAAATGATATTTTCCACATTGCCACTACAGTTTGGTTATGAGAGCCACATAGTTACACAGCTGGCCACAAGCAGAAGCGCAGTTGTTGAATTACTCCTTTCTCTTGTGGCATTACTAGAGACTGTTTTAAAGTTGAGCATTATGGGGCTGGGGAGATAGCTCAGCAGCCTAGGTGCCTGCCTGGCAAACACAAGGGCCCTACTTTAATTCCCAGTACTGCATGTCATGCCAGCCCAGGAACTCCAAATTCTCTGTGTAGGGCCAGAAACTGGATGAGGTTGTGCACTCCTGTAATCGCAGCACTGGGAAGGCTGATACAGGAGAATCTCTAGGAGTTAGAACTGCACAGTGACACTCTGCTATGTAAACAATAAAAAATGTGCAAATAAAAATAAAGTGGAACATTATGAAGCCCATCACCGTGGTTAGAATGGCTTTAGTTCAATATGTTATATTAGATCTTTATTAATAAAAGCTCTAAAAAATTATGAGCAATATGTATCAAAACTGATTGTGAGTTTCTCTTCATATGGTCTATTAAAAAAAACCCACTGAAGTCAAAACTAGAGTCTGACTTTAACCAGAATGCAGATTTTATAAATTAGGATATTTTCATCAGTGAGGAACTAATAATTGAAGGGAATTGTGGCTGTAGGAGATTGAGGTACATTTGTGCCCTGGAATGTGAAGCCCCAGGTTGTAGAGCCTGGTCAGAATTTGGCCGCTTTGATTTTGTGGCATAAGGTCAAATTGTATGTTGTTCTCCTGAGCTTACCCAATACCCACAAAATGACTGCCAGAACACCAGGCATTATGCTTTCTTTTCACATTCAAAGACATAATGTAGGGAGCCTGGGATTACTAAGCTAACATAAAATTTTTTCATAGTTATTGAAAAGTAAAAATTCATCATGGTAAATCTTCCCAAACATTTCCTCAAACATCATTGCCTAGATCTGCATCCAAGGCACAGATGAGAGAGGAGGGAAAAATGGCTTCGTGGAAGACAAAAATATTCTCTACTGTGTAGATCCTCACATGTTTCCTACTGCCCTTCCTCTCGGTGCTGTCTGTTTTTTATATTTTTAATCTTCTGTTTAACTTATTTTCTTACTGTTAATGCATTTTAATCTTACTCCAAAGGATATACTTTCATGAACCCACTAAAACATTTTTGTAGAACTATATGTCTTGTTCCAGTTGTTTCTCTTTAATATATTTTATTGAAGTTGATTTGAAAATCCTTATTGACTTGATTTTCATGGAGTTGAATGAAAAATATTCTGCACTGCAGGAGTGAATTTTATAACCAACAGCAAAGATAATTTTCAACTTTGTGAACGAAGAACAAGATTATTTAAAAGGTAGCAAGGATCAGAAGGACCTGTGAGAAGCATCACTGTGCTGTTTCTGAGAAATTTGGGAACTTCTGCAGCCCTGGGGTTTCACTGGCCAGGTCTTACTTCTGGCTTGGGTGCTTGTCCAGATGCTCTCAAATTCTCCTTGCTCTCAGGAGACTCATTTAGCAGATTACCTGGAGGACGCCTGTCCACAAGCAGAAATCTACATTACCTTCTAAAACTTCTGAAATTTCTTCTCAAAACTTTTTCTAAACTTCTTTTAAAAATTATTTATCTCAAAACCTTTTTATCTTAGTTATTATTTTGTCATTCATTCTCTCCTGTTCAGTTGATATCTGAACTTATTTTAAATGGTTCCATAATCTGTTTTCTATAAATACACAAGAAGAGATGTGGCTTTTATGTATATAACACTTTTCAGTAGAAGGATATTTTTATTATTATTATTTTTATTGAAGAACAAAGAGCAATGAGACAGTTTCAAGACAAGTTAGCAGGTCAGATTTGATAAATTAATACATTGCAAAATGTTTTTGTAATGTTTTTGTGTCATACAAGGTGCATATATGATATTATACTTAAAGACATTATTATAGCAGATGTCTCTAATCAGTGAATGAAGAGATTGTGGCTATACACTTATTTTACTTTTATAGCTGAATTATATCACAAATTCAATAATTAATACTTTCTACCTTGTTATCTCCCTAGTGTTTGTCCATAGTAGAATGAAGCCAACATAATATCTTGTCCAACCACTATTAATGCAAATCTTGCTTCTCACAGAATTATGCAGAAGCATGGCATATTTATCCTAAATATACTGTTTATACACACACATCATGATTATTCCTTTGTATACACTTTTTTTTTGTCTAGACCTGTCAAAGATGAGCACTCCATTGTCATTAAAGCAATTTAGGTGCCTGAACTCGGTGACACAATTCAACACAGTCCAGCATTCCACAATAATAGTGGGTTATCTGAAGAAGTTGTTAACTGTAGCCATTTACAGTTCAACTTATTATTATGGCCCCACATTATATACCTCATTCTTATCCTTTTCTGCTGGATTGTTAAGACCAATAGAGATCAAGACGTATATACCAAAAGGTGTGGCTCTTGTTTCTGATGAGGTCAGTAAAGTCCCCTCAGGGTTTATCTTGTAATCCTATACTTTACTCTGTAGTCTTTTGTCTGTGTCATCCATGTGGAAGAGTCACAGCCAATGCTCAACCAGTTTGCTCTCTATGAGACCCTGAGAGATAGTTTTCTATCCATACGACTCTCCCCAGGCACACTTTACATCATCAATCTCCTTCCTCTGTGGCTGCAAAATCTCCTTGATGAGAAAATTTGGGGCACAACTGAGTTTCATGGTGTTATGGTACAGGTTCTCCTAAGCGCTGAGTCTTTGCTGACCTTGGAAGGCTGGGGCCAAAATGTTGGCTGGCCTTGTGGTTCTTCTATTTCTCTAAATTTGATCTGTGAACTTAGGTTGTTAACCATCCAGAAGGAAAGCTAATTAGTACCCTGAAGCACATGGAATTCAGTTTGCCCTAACTATCTCACTCAGTTCTTTTCAGATATTGTTGTACATTTCTATTTGTATTTCTTCTTTTGACTTCTTATCCTAGGGAGACTATACTTGCACATGTGTGTCTGGTTTATTTCACTTACAAGTATATGTTCAAGTGGCATCCACTTCAATATAAAGTTTATCATTCTTTATAGCTGAGTACTATAAATACTCCATTATATAGAAATACTACATCTTTTTCAACCATTCCTCATGTGATGGACATCTTGGTTGTTTCCAAGATTTTGCAATCACAAACTGGGCTGCTTTAAACATAGGTACACATATATCAAAATGTTGGCTGGCCTTGTGGCTCTTCTATTTCTCCAACTCTGACTTGTGATCTTAGGTTGTTAACCATCCAGAAGAAAAGCTGATTAGTATCCTGCAGCATATGCCATTCACTTTGCCTTATCTGACTCAATTGATTTTACTTGTTGTACGTTGTATTTTACTTTGTATTTCTGCTTTTCGCTTGATATACTAGGGAGACTATATGATATTTACACATGTGTGTCTGGTTTATTTCACTTATGAGTATATGTTCAAGTGCCATCCACTTCAGTATAAATGTTTCAAACTTATCATTCTTAATAGCCGAGTACTACTCCATTATATAGAAATACCACATCTTTTTCAACCATTCCTCATGTGATGGACATCTTGGTTGTTTCCAAGATTTTGCTATCACACATTGTGCTGCTATAAACATAGGTACACATATATCTCTATGATGATACAATGTATCCAAATCCTTTGGGAAAATTCCCAGTAGGGGGATAGCCGGCTTGAATGGGATTTCTAGTCCTACTCTTTTGAGGAGTCTCCACACTGACCTCCACAATGGTTGTACCAGTCTACATTCCTACCAGCAGTGGAGAAGTGTTCCCTTTTCTCCACAACCTCTCCAACATTTGTTGTTGATTGATTTCCTAATGATAGCCATTCTTTCTGGAGTGAGATGGTATCTCAGTGTTGTTTTTATTTGCATTTCAAGGATGGCTAGCAATGTGGAGCACGTTTTTCATATATTTATTCGCTTCTTCAATTTCATCCTCTGAGAAGTATGTATTCATCTCAGATGCCCATTTCAGAATTGGGCCCTCGTTAAATTTGAGGTCCTTCCTATAACTTAGTTCTTTATATATTCTAGACAGCAGACCTTTGTATGATTGCTTATTGGTTAGAATTTTTTCAAAATTTGTAGGTTATCTTTTCACTTTGTGGACAATTTCTTTTGACATGCAGAAACTCCTCAAGAAGAGTTGATCCCAGTTGTTGATTCTTTCAAGTGTTCCTCTGCAAATATATGTTTGTTCCTGAACAATTGCCTACCCCTATGTCTTCAAGAGTTCCTCCTACTTTCTCTTCCAGGAGATTGAGTAATTCTGTTTTAATGTTTAGATCTTTAATCCATTTTGACTTTAACTTAGTGCATGGTGGTAGCGCTGAATGAAGTTTTCATTTTTGGCATGTAGAAAACCAGGTTTTCTAGCACAATTTGTAAAAAAGGTTCTCTTTCTTCCAGTAAACTGGTTTTGCCACTTTGTTGAAGATCAGATGGCTGGGTGTGTTCATAGATGCCTCTGCATCTTCTAATTTACTCCATTCATCCTCAGGTCTATTTTGTTGCCAATACCATGTTGATTTTATCACAGTGGCTTTGTAGTACAATTCCAAGTCAGGAATTGTGATGCCTCCTGCCTTGTCTTTATTGGCCAAGATTGCCTTTGCAATTCTAGGTCATTTGTGGTTCAAAAATAAATTTTAGGAATGATTTCTCTTGGTGTCAGTTTGATAGGGATTGCAATAAACCTGTACAGCAATTTTGGGAGTATGGCCATCTTCACAATGTTGGTTCTTCCTATCCAGGAGCAGGGAATATCTTTTCATTTTCTGAAATCATATACAATCTCTTTTCTTTTTTTTCTCTCTTTTTGAGACAGAGTCTCACTATGCAGTTCAGGCTGGCCTTAAGCTCACTTTGTAGCTCAGGCTGGTCTCGAACTCACAACAATCCTCCTGCCTCAGCCTCCCGAGTGCTGGGATTACAGGCCTGCGCCACCATGCCCAGCTCTTACAATCTCTTTTCTTAGGGTCTTGTAATTTTCTGTGAAAAGATCTTTGACTACCTTGGTTAAGTGAATTCCAAGATATTTCTTTTTCCGCAGTGCTATTGTAAAAGGTATTGTTTCTATTGTTTACCTTTCAGTTTCCTTGCTATCTGTGTAGAGGAATGCTACTGACTTTGTGTCATGCTATGCTACTGAATACCCGCATCATTTCTAGTAGTTTCTTGGTGCAATTTTTGGGGTCTTCAAAGTAAAGTATTATGTCATTGGCAAAGAGTGATAATTTAACTTCTTCTTTATGTATTCTTATTCCTTTTATTTCTCCCTCTTTTCTGTTGGTGGTTGCTAATGATTCCAAAACTATATTGAATAAGAGGGTTGATAGAGGACATCCTTGCCTTGTATCTGGTTTAGGTGTAAAATATTTGTTTTTCCCCATTTAGGATTATATGAGCTTTTGGGTTGTCATATATGGCTTTTATCAAGTTAAGATATAGTCCATCTATTCCAATTTTCTGTAGGACCTTGAACATGAATCAGTGTTGAACTTTGTCAAAAGCTTTCTCTGCATCAATTGAGATGAGCATGTGCTTTTTAGATTTCAGTCTATTAATATAGTGTATTACATTGATAGATTTTCAAATACTGAAACATCCTTGCATCCCTGGGATGAATCCTACCTGGTCATGGTGTATGATTTTCTTAATGATTTGCTGTATTATATTTGCCAGGATTTTGTTGAGTATTTTTGCATCTATGTTCATGAGGGAGATTGGCCTGTAGCTCTCCTTTTTGGTTGTGACTTTCCCTGGTTTTGGAATCAGTATTATACTTGCCTCCAGAAATGGTTTTGGGAGGACTTCTTCCTTTTGAATTTCACTGAAGAGTTTGAGGAGTGTAGGGATTATATCTTCTATAAATTTCTTGTAAGATTCAGCTGTGAATCCATCAGGCCCTGGACTTTTCTTTGTCAGTATGCTTTTTATTACAGTTTGTGTTTTGTTGGCTGTTATTGACTTATTCAGAGTTGTTCTATCTTCTTGGTTCAGTTTGGTAATTTGTACCTTTCGAGGAATGGGTCCACTTCTTCTATGCGTTCTATTCTGTGAGCATAAAGATTCTCAAAATAACTATTAATAATCCTCTGAATTTCCGCTGGTTCTGTGGTGATTTCACCCTTTTCATTCCTTATTGCATGTACTTGAATTTTTTTCTTTCCTTTTTTTGATGAGGTTGGCCAGAGGCTTATCAATTTTTAGTCTTTCAAAGAACCATCTTTTCGATTTTTGGATTCTTTAAACTGTTTTCTTCATCTCAATTGAATTAATGTCTGCTGTAATCTTTATGATTTCTTCCTGTCTTTGGACCCTCGATTTCATTTGCTCTTCTTTTTGTAGATGTCCGAGGTGCAACATTAGGGTGTTTATTTGTTCCTGTTCTGTTTTCCTAATGTGTGAGTTCATAGTATGATATTTCCTCTAAGAACTGCATTCATCACATCCCATAAATTCTGGTAAGTTATGCTTGAATTTTCATTGAATTGTAGATATTTTTGAATTTATTGTTTAATTTTTGTCTGTGACTCACTGATTTCTGAGTAGGGTGTTGTTTAATTTCCATGAATTTAGTGGGTTTTTCTGGTTTCTTTTGTCATTTAGTTTCAGTTTCATTGCACTATGGTCAGATAATATGCATGGAATAATTTCTATTTTCTTGCATATACTTATGCATGACCTCTGGACTAGTATGTGGTCTACTTTGGAAAATGACCTGTGTGCAGCTGAAAAAAATGTGTATTCAGCTATGGTTGTGTGGAACACTCTGTGTATATCCACCAGGTCCATTTGTTCCAAGTTCTGGTTCAGTTCTGCTACTTCCTTGCCAATTTTGTTTTTTCTCGTTGATCTACTTTTTTGACATACTGGGCCATTAAGGTCTCCTGTTCAGATCGTGGTCTTAGATATTAGGTTTTTCATGTCCATTAAGATCTGTCTTACATAGCTGGTTGCTCTTGCGTTTGATGCATAGATATATTCATGAGTGTTAACTCTTCCTCTTGAATTTTTCCCCTGACCAATGTATAGTGACCTTTTTTGTGTCAGTTGATTCTTCTTGGTTTGAAGTTGAGACTGTCTGAGAACAGAATTGCTACTCCTGCATTTTTCTGAGGTGCTGGGGCATGTAGCATTGTTTTCCATCCTTTGACTTTGAACCTATGAATGTCCTTTTGAGTTAAGTGTGTTTCTTGTATGCAGCATATTTTTGGATTTTGTTCTGTAATCCACTGTGCCAGTCTATTTCTCTTAATTGCTGAATTGAGTCCATTTACATTGATGGTTATAATTGAAATGTGTTGACTTATGTTTGTCATGACATTTACCTGCTATTGTTTACTCCTTTGTATTCTATGTTTAATTGTCTGTCCAGTTTTGAGGGCTCCTTCCATTCTCATTCATGGAGTTCTGGTCATTGTGGACTCTCTCTAGAACATCTTTCATAGCCTGTGTAGGGATGGCTTTGTCATCATGAAATTCTTTATTTGTTCTTTGTTGTGGAAGTATTTCACTTCTCCATCAAACTTGAAAGAGAGTTTTGCAGGGTATAACATTCTGGAATTTGTTTTCGTGTAGGACTTGAAGAACTCTGCTCCATGCTCTCCTTCCCTTCATCATTTGTGTAGAGAAGTCGGCTGTAATTCTGATGGGTTTTTCTTTGAATGTGATCTGCTTCTTCTCTCTAGCAGCTTTCAGTACATTATTTTTGTGTTGGATTTGTGGGATCTTGACTATTATATGTGTCGTGTTTTTACTTGGGTTAAAATTATTTGGTGTTCTGTATGCTTCAGTTACCTGAATGTTGGATTGTTTCCTCATATTTGGGAAGTTTCCTGCAATTACTTCTCCCCAAATTCTTTCTATGTAATTTGTATTGACTCCTTCATTCTCACTGATACCAATTAATCTCACACTGTTCATCCTGGCATCATCTTGCAGGTAGTGGATTATTTTTTCTTGCATTCTCATTGTTTTTAAGAGATTCTTTCTCACCTTTTCACTAGCTGCTCTGGCATCTTCAAGATCTGAAACTCTGTCTTCATTTTTACTTAAATGGTTTTGTGGACTCATGATGGATATTTTTAGTTCTTCTACATCTCTTTGCCTCTGTTTCGTGCATTCTATTTCTTTTCTGTATTGATCCTTCAAGGAATCCATCATATTTCTGATGTCCTATACTTTTTTTTATCCATGTCTTCTTTAGAGGTAGTTAAAAATTCTTTTTCTGCAGAGTTTCTCCCAAGTTGGGTGTTTCCTCTGTGTATTTCCTGACTTGTTTCTGTATTTCAGATAATATGATTTCAAAGAATTCTGTTTTTTTCAAAGAATTCTTTTTTGATTTCAGAAATTATTTCTGTTTTGAGCTCCTCATGACTTTCTGGTCTTGTTTCTTTGTTTCAGGCACTGTTAATTCATACATTTCAGCTGGATTAGTGCTCTCTGCACTTGTTCTGGGTGAGCACTGGTTTTACCCCACATGTTTCTGGATTTGATTCTTTATTTCAGATTCTATATATTCAAATATTTCTTTTTTATTTGAGCAATTAATTCTCATCTCAGTTCCTCTATACCTTTCTGCTGTTGTTCCTTTGCTTCCCTATCTGTTAATTCATTCATGTCAGCTGAGCTAGTGTCCTGTGCACTTACTGATGGACTTGAGGCCTGAGATTGCATTTTTCTCCTTTGTCATTTTGAATAGCACTAACCTATGACCTTTGGTGTAGAGCTTTGGTGTAGCTATAACCTTAGTGTGTAATGAGATTCAGGTGCCAGTCTATTAATTTTGAATTTACCCAGCTATGCCTGCCTGGATCTAGCTGTTGTGTTCAGTTCCTTTTTGCTGCAGCTCCTGTGGTTCCCCTCTGTTGGTTCCCTGGTCAGGTGAGCACAAACCGAACTGGGATGCAGAATGAGTAGTGAAAATTCCCACTATCTGTGCTGGTTTGGGTACAAGGATCCGGAAAGTTGCAGGAGTCAGCCCTCATATCTCAGGCAGGTTGCTCTCTAGGTGGGCAGGCCTGGGCTTTGGTGGGTCTACTGGGTTCCCAAAAGGATAATGGATGTTCTTATTCACTGGGAAGGCTATGCTGGGTCAGCCAAGCTGTGCTGGGTCCGGGGCTGTGGACCAGAACTGGAGAAATCTGGAAAAGAGAAAGCTGGAACCCTCACTCACAGGCCAAGCTGTGCTGGGTCTGGGACCATGGGCTGGGCCCAGGGATCCCTGGGAAATGGTAGAAGTACTTTTAAGATAGTCAATATATTTTGTAAGTTTTTCTTCATGTTTTATTTATTTGGTGCAGGGTCTCACTATGCAACTCAGACTCCCAGTGTTCCTCCTGTCTCAGTCTCCCTAGCACTGGGATTACTGGCATGTGCCACCACATCCGATTTTGGGGCTGGCACAGCATAACCGAAGCTCCAAGGCCAACACAGCATGTCGTCCTGGGGATTGAACGTGGGTCCTTGCGCTTTCTAGGCCCGTACTTAGAACGCAAAACTTTCTTGCAAGCCCCAGTACTAAATGTAATTTCTGTCCTTGTCCTTCCAGACAGTGCCATTCAGAACACTGTGTAACTAACTGCATAAGAAAAAGATCTGAATTGACAGAGCTTGGAGTACAGAGAAATTTAGGTGATTTTTGACTAAAATAAGGGAATAGATTTATTTCTCAAGAAACCGTGAGACTCAGTACAACTAAATTCAACAAGGCACAACTTGTAAATAAGATTAAAAATCATGACTGCAGTTGTCAGAATAATTTCTTAATTTGGTTTGTGTCTTTATATAACTGAATCACTGCAGACTATGGATTGCAGTGCATCCTGCACATTTACCTCATTTTTAAATTAGATACAAAGAATCTCTAAATTATTTGAAATAGTTCTGAATATTGTTGATGGTCATTTTCACTAATCCCTGTAGGGTTTTTATACCAAGAATGCTGAAACATTAAGCTAACACCAGTAGCATTTGTTGGACGTAGCTATTACTGAGACAGATCCTATCATTTGCTTTCCAAATCATTTGATAGGGAGCAATAAATAATCACTGTTGCTCATAACACAGAGTGCATTTCCATAAAAAGTACTCAGACATTCCAAGCACAGTTGTGTCATGATGATGCATGTAATGCAGTCTTTATTTCCTTCACCCAGCGGCCTGTCTGCGCAGTGTGGCTCAGATTTGCAGTTGTGGCCATAGCAATGAGCATAAACAAAAGAGCATGATCACCATTTAGGAAGACAGTCTCTTTGCAGTCATGCTTTTGGAGAGCTGCATTTTCCTCCAGCTCCATACTACTATAGAAAGAAATCAAATTCAATAGTAGTGGCCCTTAATTTGCAGCCACAGAGGGAAATGATCACGTTTTAAATAAAAGCCACAGCTTTGAAATGGAGATACGTGTCACTGCAGCACCTCCCACGCAGAAGAGCCACGTTGGAAAAGATTTTCGCTTATTTCTGTCCATTTTTACTTTTCAAAGAAAACTGGCCATTTTACTAAGAATATTATTGACTTCCTGAGAAGTATACTAACAACAATTTTCTTTTTCCTGCATGAATGCCTTTTCCACACTTGAATCCAAATGTTCTCTTTTCTGATTTTTTTTTTTCTTCTTCTTTGGCTTGCGCTTTTGCACTCCCATCTGTGCCAAAATAAAGCATTTAAGAGAGACAATACTTTGCCTCTTAGAGTCTAATGAGGTATTGATTTTCGTTGGGTCTGGAATTTAGATAACTATGTCTAAAAATCAGGGAAACAATGTCTAATAGACCATTTTCTATAAAGCCATCAACATCTGCAAAGCTTTGCATTTCTTTCACTAGATTATGTATAATTTTTGCTAGGATAAAAGTGACTAGAATTAAATTTAGATTCTTTGAATGGCTAAATTAGTTTTAAAATATTTAATCTGAGGTCCTATTTGTTTTCTAAAGCAAAATAAATAAAAAATACTTTCAAAAAGCAACTTTTTTAAAATATAAGATTATAGACATACTTTTAATAAATCTTTCTTCACATAATTGAATGATAATGGAAACATTTATTTTAAAATAATTCTGAATTGGTCACTTAGTAACAATCTAAGATTAATTTCAATCTTAATTTTTAGTGTAGCATGTATTGGAAGTAATTTCAGTTTTGCTTTTTTAAACTTGGATAACTTGTAATTAAAACTTTAAAAACATGATATTAATTATTGTCCATTACTCATTGTTTTCAATACAATGTTTCATTTTCTAAAATTCATATTTTATTCCTGTAAATCTTTTTTCCAACATTTTCCACCTAAATTAATATCTGAATAAAAATTATACTGAATTGGGCTTCAGCAAGTGCTCAGAGTTGATATAGAATGTGAATTCTTTTTAATGCTTTTATCTATATGGTTACTCATAAATTTAGTTCTTGGATAATGAAATAATTTGAGTACAATTTGCAATATAAATAATTGTAGGAAAAAGAAAGTATCCAATAAATATTAGTTATAATTATTATCTATCTAATATTTAGGTTGCAGTAAATTAAGGTAAAACACTGATTTAAAAATTTTAAATTAAAATTTCATCAATTTAAAAATTGTTGGGCCAGGGAGATAGCACAGTGGAATAAACACGTCCCTAAATTCAATCCCTGTTTCCACCAAAAAAAAACAAAGAAAAAGAAATTTAAAAATTGTCAAAATTTGTTTTTTTTTAATAACAATGGTGGAAAATAATACAGAGGTCAGTAAAGAAATATGGAGATCTTATCTCCTTGAAAATCAAATTAAATATATAAAATGTATTTATTGCATATATACACATTTGAATATCATACATCTATGTATCTATATGTGTTTACATAGACAGAAAATATAATATATAAAGTAATGAATTCCATGGGTCATAATGTTTGAAATTTTAGAAGCAGAAAGTTTTAAATATCAGGGCTCATCTAGAAAATTCATCTTTGCTATTTCTCTCCATTATACTCTCAAATTCCTTAGGCATTTGTGCAAAAGACCTCAATCAGTATATAATATTTTAATGAGTGCTGATTATGTTTAAATCAATAAAATAATGATAATACAAAATAGCTCAATTTTTCAGTCATTATACCTTTAGAGTATAGGTTACATGTTCAGCTCATACTATCATATTGATTTTATTTCTTATTAAGTAATGAACATGCTATTTAAGAAAAGATCCTTATATTTTATTAATTATTAAAATTATTAGGAGATAATTTTTGTCTGTTTTTCCTCATAGTACAAATAACTATCCAAATGAGAAGGAATGAAACTGTTAAAAATATAATACTTATATAAAAGAAGAACCTGGTTAAAAAGACCAGTTAATATGTGTATTTTTTTTTTTTTTTTTTTTTTTTTTTTTTTTTTTTTTTTTTTTTTTTTTTTTTTTTTTTTTTGTCTTTTTGAGACAGGGTCTCGCTATGCAGTTCAGGCTGGCTTTAAGCTCACTTTGTAGCTCAGGCTGGTCTCGAACTCACAACAATCCCCCGCCTCAGCCTCCCGAGTGCTGGGATTACAAGCATGCGCCACCACGCCCGGCTAATATGTGTATTTAAGTGGCTGAACTTATAAATATTTAAGGATGACTTTCTGCTACGTTGATCGATTAAATTCTGATATGTAGTAAAAATTATTGGTATCATTTCACAATAGCACTTTTAAAAGCATAGATATTCTTTTTCATGATAACTAAAATATGGTCACAATTATAGTAAACTATGCATTTCTTATAAATCTTCAAAATGAGGATTTGTGCATATGAGTTTGAGTGTATTCCACAGAGTCTTTCATGAATATATGCAAGCAATTTATTACTCATGGAAGGTAATCATTTTGAGGGGGAAATTGCTCTACTGACACATTTTCTATGATATTGTCCAGAATGTGCTGCAAACTCTAGCAGAGGTCATTATTACCAAAACCTCAGAAGCTCAGAATAGTTTTAAGCTATGTGGAGTCAATGTTCTATACAACAAAGAAAACATCCAGCTGTGTATTTTTATCTCACATACTAAATTTTTTTCCTCGGCATAAGTGGAATCTCTTTTTTAGAAAAACAAAATGGAATATGTAAGTTAATTGGGCATTTAGAGGAAGCTAAATAGAATTTTTAAATTACTTATTCTATTACTCATAGTTTATGAGAGTATTTTATTCCAAATAAATTACTGTGCTGAAATGTAACATCAATATAAAGAAATTTTAATTTTTTAGTGTTTTCCTCTTTTTCAAGAAGGACAATTGTTTTCCCTTAACATAAACAAGGATATTTACTTAATGTAGTGATTTTAAAACTGCTAAGGTTTATTTTGAAAATAGCATGTCTCCTTTTAGCTTTCCTAACCAAATTCTCCATGTTATCCTTAGTCTCATTAATCATTTCATTATCATATTTTTAAATGTATAATAATACATACTTTTCTCAGAAGTAATTGGCTTTTAATCGGTATTCATGAGAATTCAGCCAGTTAGATGTTTCTCGTGAAGATTCAGGCAATGCAAAACTATAATAATGAGCAATGATAATATGCTAATCTTTGACACATAATATTGGCAAAATAATTCTATTTTCAAAGCAATACTATATGAATTTTTTAAATGCTATTCAGAAAGATAAGCATTCCTACTTTATATATGCAACAGCTGTAGTTTTAAAATTGTTAAATGTTGTGTTTAGTTTTGTCATAGCTCCTCTGTTTTAAAAACATTAACTATTAATTATAATCCTCATCTTATACTTTGGAAATATCTAGAATGCCTTTGGGTAGATTAATTCCATATAAAATAGCTACCTGAAAGTACATGCCATTCCAAGCTCTATCCATATGTCAACTAATGTATTCCAGTTGAGAAACAAATATTATTCTATAGCACTTTGGATTTTATCAATGCACTCTACTATGTGAAGATTTATTCTGAATTTAGCTCTTTATGTATAGCAACACAGACACACACACACACACACACACACACACACACACACACATATATATATATATATATATATATATATATATATATATATATATATATAAAGTTTTTGCATGGCTGGACAAAGAAGATCAAGTGGACATTTGATAAGGTCTTAGAAATACCCAGGACTAAAGGATCAAAGTAAATACTATGAATTGAGTTATTCTACTTACTTCATAATTATTTACTAAACATATATAAAAGTTCTGTTTGTCACAGTGTTGGACATCATTCAATAATAAAATAACAAAGGATGTTGATTGTGATTAAACTGAATCATACTGAAAATATTCAATGATTTGTGATGTACACACCAAAACCAGTTGAACTTATAAGAACTGTATAAGTCAGATTAACATTCTAGAATGTGACTTTCAAAATTACCAGCTTTAATGACATGACTCATAGTGAATCCTCCCTCTAGGTCTTTATTATTTGATTTTTTCAGTCATGTATTCCCATATTGCCCTATTTCTTAAAGCATACCTTTTACTCTAACATGTTGTCTTCCTTCCAGGGGAAGTTCTTATTCCTAAATCTTGGAGCTTCTGCACTCTGAACCCAAGGACTTAGGTGTTTACCAAGACTGCTTCTGCTTGCCAGGAATTGCCGTACAATTTGTCTTCCCTGCACAGTTGATTCACAGCTGTGCAGCTAGCTCATTTCCTAGCTACTCTTCCTGGTGAGGGTCCTGGAATATTACCCTTGCTGTGTCCAGTTCAGGAAAAGCATGATCTAAAGTGAGAATGTGGATACTGTGTCTGCAATTCTCTCCACCTGAGGATCCTGCCACTGATTATCAATCTCTCCAACATGCCCCGGCACAAGTTTTCTCTAGTCCGGTAAGCTTACTGCCCCGCTTGTCTCCTAGCCCCTCCAAAGTTATTTCTACGATGTCGCTAGGAACAAACCTTAAGCTCACTCTGTCTAAGATTTTCTTCAAGAAACAAAGCACATTGATTTATTCCTAACAGGCCACACAATACCCTAAAATAATTATTTAATATGTTTTATTCCATTGGTACAATGTGTTTTCAGAGAGCATTAATTCCTTATTGAAGGCCAGTTTGGTGTGTTCCAAATCAGACATTAATTACTCATGAGCCTTTTCTGTCAGTGTTAATTTCAGAGAAAATGAAGTTCCTCAAAATTGTTGTTCATAAAGCTTGACGGTATTTGTTGAATTTGTCTCTTTATATGGGGAAAATTGAAATTTTCATTATATTAATTTATTGCTACCAATATCATGGAATAGCTATAATGTAATCACATTATATATTATATTATCTGTTAAATTTTTAATTTTTCTCCTTAGGGAGAAACATGTGCATCAGGTTAGTTTTTTTGCTTTGATGAACAACAAATTTTTTAATTTTATTTTTTATTTGGAAAGTATTAAAGTCAAGAAATGTTACTCCTTTTGCTAAAATTGTTGATTCATTTTATACTTTGATACTGCTTAGTTGTATAGACAAATGTTTAACTCATCTACAAGTAAGAGTGTTTTCAATGTAGTATAATATTTGGATCTGTTACTTTACCTTTTTTTATTCTTTGTAGCTTTGGCTACTATTTCTAATCACATGTTAAGCCTTAGTGACATCTTGGTTATATTTTTTGCTTCCTAAGTTAAATGAAATAAATCTAAACTTTCTCAATTAAAAATAAGATTTCTTATAATTTAAAAAATTATCAGAAGGAACACTATTCTGTTTCCAATATATTAACAGATTTTAAATTAAAAAACAGGTTAATATTATTGAAAGATCTTTGTGAGTTAAACATGTCATACTTTACTGCTCTAATAATGTAGTAAATTATTTTTTCTGATGCTGAAACTTTCTTATACTTGTATGACAGGCTCTTTTGATTATGATTATGATTAGTTTAATAAATCCTCTTTAATATTTCACAGAATTTCTATACACACATTCACATATGCAGTGTGAACTACTTCATTTCAGTGTTGTGAATCAAAATTTTTTGTCCCTTGGAATACCTTCTCTAGCATCATACAAAGGATTAATTTTTTTTTTTTACTGAGTACAACTCGGGACCTTGTGCCTGCCTTGCCAGGAGGTGCTTGTGCCACGAGCTGTATCTGCAGTCTCTCTCACATCAAAAGGCTTCTGAGTGAAAAGTATGCTCACATAGAGAACTTTGAAATGAAGATACTATTTCACAATTCTATCATTATGTTCTGGTTTTAAAATAAAGCATTAGAAATATGTTACTTATTATATTGTGTATCATTAACACATTGAGGGAAGGAATGGCCAAGGAAAGAAGAAGAGTGTAAATAAATGAGTTTGAAGATAGCTAAGTCTTCTAAAATTGGATTTTAGATTTATTTTTAATTGAACTTTAATTTTGACTTTTAAATTTTGTGGCAATGAGTGTAAAAAGATAAAACAACACAGTGCATATTGCTCTTTTTATCTTCAGTAAGGAAAAAAAAAACCAGATACCATCAAACTTCTTTCTGGGAAAGAAAGCATTTTTTTTAGCAATACATTCTAATAGAGCTTGCCATACTGCTGAGTCAGGAGTCCATATGGAGTTGTTCTTGATTCCCATCATAACTTAAAGGGAAACTTCACAATGTCTGGAGCCCTCGATATCCTGCAAATGAAGGAGGAGGACGTCCTCAAGTTCCTTGTTGCAGGAACCCACTTAGGAGACACAAACCTAGATTTCCACTTGGAGCAGTGTGTCTATAAAAGGAAAAGTGATGGAATCTACATCATAAATCTGAAGCGCACTTGGAAGAAGCTCATCCTGGCAGCTTGAGCCATAGTGGCCATTGAAAACCCTGCTGACATCAGCATCGAATCCTCCAGGAACATGGGCCAGCAGGCTATGCTGAAGTTTGCTGCTGCCACTGGAGCTACTCCTGTCGCGGGCCACTGCATTCCTGGAACCTTCACTAACCAAATCCAGGCAGCCTTCTGCAAGCCACATCTTCTGGTGGTTACTGACCCCAGGGCCTCCCACCAGCCCCTAAAGGAGGCATCTTACGTCAATCTGCCAACCATTGCTCTGTGCAACACAGATTGTCCTCTGCACTATGTGGACATTGCATCCCGTGCAGCAATAAGGGGGCTCACTCTGTGGGTCTGATGTGGTGGATGCTGGCCCGGGAAGTGCTGCGCATGCGTGGCACCATCTCCCATGAACACCATAAGAAGTTATGCCTGGCTTCTACTTCTACTGGGATCCTGAAGAGATAGAAAAAGAACAGGCTGCTGCTATAAAGGCTGTGACCGAGGAGGAATTTCAGGGTGAATGGACTGCACCAGCTCCAGAGTTCACTGCTGCTCGGCCTGAGGTCGCAGACAGGTCCGAGGGCATGCAGGTGCCCTCTGAGCCCATTCAGCAGGTCCCTACTGAAGACTGGAGCGCTCAGCCGGCCACAGAAGACTGGTCTGCAGCCCCCACCGTGCAGGCCACTGAGTGGGTAGGAACCACACCGAGTGGTCTTGAGCTGTTTTGCCAGTGCTTAAGCAAAATGGGAATGAGACTGACAAAAAATAAAACAATTTCTAAGAAAAAAAAAAAGAATTCTAATAGAATTTCTTGTGTTAGGCAGATGTATAGAAAGAGACCAGAACCAAGTTGCAGGTGACATTCTAAATGATGATTCTTAGTGGTAACATTGACTGACATTAAGTAAATACTATTGTGTTCAACAGCACTCTGTAAAATACCACATTGTTTTATTTAATACTCTCATCAGCAGTTGGATCATCACTTTAAAACTGAAGAAATGAAACAAGGAAGATGTGGTAGTTGGACATGAACTGTTCAATATCAGGTAGAATCTCTTGTTGCCTAAAGATTTCACATTTCCAAATACCTTATGCTTCTGTTACTCTGCCTAACTCCTTGTCAACATGCATACACCTAATAAAGAACAAGACCTGTTATTATATGATGCATTAGTAAGATCATAGTGCTGAAGCCCATGAAATTTATTATGTGAAGAAATCAAGCATTGTAATTGAACATCCAAAGGTGAATCCAAAATTTAGTCATGTGTCAAGAGAAAGAGATTTTTAACTTATATATTAGCAAATAAATTGCAAATTTTAAAATACCTAATGCATTACAAACTAATATTCTAGGATTGTTGAGATAGCTCAGCAGACTAAACATCTGCTTAGGCAAGTACAGAGACCAAAGTTCAATCCCTAGCTCCCCATGCCATGCCGGTCATGCCCCCAGGGTACATTGAGATGGAGACCTAGACTGGGTGTGGTGGCATGCCTGTAATCCCAGCACTTTGGAGGCAGAAAACAGGAGGATCACTATGAGCACAATCTGTGTTGTGAGACCCTGCAGACACTGTACTAAATACATAAAAGAACAAGATTATTTATTGTCTTTGTTCTTAGTCATGATATTAATATTCAGATTCTGAATGGATTTATAAAAGATACCAAATGATAAGGAATAATGACTTTTGCCTTTTTAATTTTGTGTATCATAAAATCTACTAGCCAACTGAGCTAGGTCCACATATGTGACAAAACAAAACAAAAAAAAATATTTTTTAACTTAAAACTTTGAGTTGGATTAGATACCTTCCCTCAGAGTTGGAAGACCTGAATAAAAGAGAAATCCAGCATTTCACAGATCAAAAAATGTGCATTCTTGGCATTTTGTTCCATGCAATTGTAATCACTTTCCCAACTGGAATTTTGCAAAATTAATTTTAAAAGTTAAACAGACAGGCATTTTATATAGAAAAATGAATTTTTAAAACAGAACAAATTTGTAGAACCTAGAGTACTTGGTATCAAGAGTCATAATCAGTTGATAGTAATCCAGACAATGTTCTATTGGCATTAAAGTTGGCGCATATCTACTAAAATGAAGATTTCAGAGAGACTCATATTCATATTTTTATTTTTACAAAGGATGTCAAGAGAAAAGGACAAGTTGTCAATCTTAATTATTTTTTTCAAAGAAAATTACGCTCATTGGTACACTTCAGGTACACATTATGATCACAGTCAGCATAAGGAGTTTGTGCCTGTACACAACATAATTAGATCTAAATAAATAGATCTAAGTGAACAGATCAATATTTATTACAGGAGGAGAAAATTTTTCTTCAGAGATATATACAAAGCCTAAATATAAAGAAAATATTGATAAAGTGACGTACTGTGGGACCAGGGAGATAGCTCGGTAGAATAAGAGCTTCCCTGGCAAATGCAAGGGCCTTAGTTAAATCCTTGGCTCCACAAAAAAAAAAAAAAAAAAAAAGATAGGAAATTAACAATGGTTATGGTATTGCATATAAATTATCTTCAAAATAGTTGTTCATATTATGAGATATAGGCATGAAAAGCTGATCAAACAATATAAACACTAAATTGTCCATTCAATGAACATTTAGCAGAAATTTCCTTACAATATCTGTTGTAACTTTAGGATTTTATTTACTCTTTCAGTTTCTTACACATGTGAATGTGATTTATTTTACTTATAAGTATAATCTCTAGTTGGATCCATTTTCCTATAAAAGCCTTGAGATTATCTTTCTTTATACCTGAGTAGTACACTATTGTACATCTATCTCTCCATTGATGGGTATTTGGATTGTTTCCAACACTTAGCTATTACAAATTGTGCTGTTATAAACATGGGTGCACACTTATTGCTGTTGTGTGATGTTTTTAATTCTTCTGAGAAAGTACACAAAGATAGCGAGATTGAATGGGGCCTCTAATCATAGCTTTTTGAGAAATCCGTAAACTGATTTCACAGTGGTTGTAATAGGCAAGCTACACTGTACAAGAAGTGGATAAGGGTTCCTTTGTCCCCACAGCCACTCTAGCATTCATCATTTGTTGCTTTTTAATGATGGCCATTCTTTCCAGGGTGAGTTGGAATATCATTGTTGTTTTAATTCACATATTTTGGATGACCAAAGATGCTGAACATTTTTAAACTATATTTATTTGCCATTTCTATTTTTCATCTAGAAAGTGTGTATTCATCCCAAATGCCCATTTTTGGATGGAGTCTTTACATGTTGGGGTCTGAATTTTAAATGTTTTTGTATGGTCTACATAGAAGTCTTGGGGTTCAGTCCCCAGTACCACATGCAACATTGGCCCCACCCCATAGGCATGCTGAGCCAGCGACTGAGTCTGAGCATGGTGGCTCACACCTGTAATCCCAGCATGTGGGAGGCTGAAAACTGGAGAATAACTTGAGTCCAAGGTATTTAGTGAGACCCTATAACAAATACCTTAAAAATAAATTAATTAATTAATTAAAAATAAAAAAGTCTTTTGTCTGAGGGATATTGCCTTAATTTCCCCCCAATTTGTGGGGTTTCTTTTCACTGTATTGGTGATTTCTTTTGATGTGCAAAACATTTTAATAAGATGAGATCCAAGTTGTTGAGTTTTTGAAGTATTTCCCATGCAATTTATAAACTTTCTACTCACCCCAATAGCTTCAACATTTCTATCTACTTTGTCTTCCAGTAGATTTAGTGTTTCTGTTGTAATATTTAGATCTGGCAACAAAGGCAAGGCAAGAGGTGTAGCAATCTCTAATTTGAAATTATACTCCAAAGCTATTGTAAACAAATTTGCATGGCTCTGAGAAGAAAGCCAAGCTGGGGATCAGAAGTTGCAGACACAATGAAAACATACTCAGTAACTTATCTTTGACTAAAGAACCAAACATGTTCACTAGTAAAAAGAGCCTCTGTCATAAGTAGTGCTGGGAAAACTGGCTTTTCACATGCTGAAGACTAAAACTATACTCATGTCTATCACCAAACACTAATGATCTTCTAACAAGATCATTAACTACATTGCATCACTTTTTATACATAAATAAATGTGTTAGGTAAATAAAAGTGTATCTCCAATTAATTTGCAAAGACTCAGATTATAGGTAAAGTCACCAGGTTTTATGTTTTATTGTGCTAAGGATTGAATTTAGGTCCTTCACACTGAACTACATCCACCACTTTATTATTTTTATTTTTTAGTTTGAGAGGCTTTGGCTAAATTGCTCAAGATAGACTTGAATTTTCAGTCTTCTTGCATCAGCCTCCCAACTACTGGGATTAAATTTAAAAAAAAAAAAGAAAAAAATCCTTTCAGCAATCGTGTCATTGCTGAACAATAGCTATAATTTACAATAAAAGCTAAAAAATAAATAAACTGTATTCATTATGTATAAAACTTTTCTACTTAAAAATCCCCAAGAAAATTTTTGATTTTGTGTTATTTTTGTTTGGTGGAAACCATCATCTTTCACAGGGTACTGGCAAAACAAAGCAGGTATACATGTCCTCCTAGTTTATCTGGAGTATCTATGAATTTTAAGTGAAAAACTTAATTTAGAATTTCATTTAAAATATGTGAATGGGGTATTTTTGTATCCCTCAAAAGTTAAGATTTAGTTATCTCAGAGAACTATGCATTGCCTCATCTTGCTTCTCTAGCAAATTTCAGGGCTCTATATCAGCAATTTGAACACTTAAAGTCATACCAACTAGCTGGATTTTATAATACTTTCTGAGGTCAAGAGGCATTAATTTATGGTAAAAACAAAAATCTAACTCCGTGTTTAAGCTATCCCAAGAATTCAATAAGCAGCAGCCATTATTTTGTTTTACTGTAATTATGTTTGTTTGTTTTAGATTTTTTGTTTATTTTGTTTTTGTATTTTAGGGAAGAGTCTACAGGGTGTTCAAGGCCTCACTACTAGATCAGACTCTTAGTGATTCACTTGTTTACAGCCTCCCAAGAACTGGGATTACAGGCGCTTGCCACTATGCCCAGTCTCAATTGCTGTGTCAGTGTGCCCCAGTGGCAGAGCCAGCATGGCAGACCTGGGGATTGAACCCCTGGTCCCTCTGCCTGTTTGCAGGTGCTTTAATCCACTGAGCTACTTAGCTGGCCCTTATCATTATTTTTACTAAATCATAAGAAGTATGAAAAGAAAAAGACTACATAAGGACTACCATTTAAAACAAAGTTTTTCATTTAACACAAGGGTTTTAAAATTAAAAAATGTCCTAGAGAACTCTGAGCACTTCAGAAGTTGGGTACCATTTCCTGCATGAGAGAGCTAAGAAGTTTCCCAGATTTGCTTATGATGAATTTTAATAAAATATGTGCACACTTCAGCCACTTTTTGCATGATAAAATAAGGTCTATATTACTAAGCCATATGGCTGTGCAGCACACAATGTTCCAATATAAAAGACCTTTTAGATACTTTAAATTTTATTTATTTACCATTTATATTTTTGCAGCTGTTTCATCTCCACCTTGGCTTTCAGAGTTGCAAAACCAAATCTGTTTGGCAGTGATATTTTCTTAGCTTCTTTTAAAGATGATTGTTTTGTTCAGTTAGTACATGGTAAGAAAAGTCAATACTTCATCCAAAATTATCTGACATTACTTGCCTCGTTGCATCACTGTTGCTATCTATGGGGTACATGTGTACTGTAGCAGGAACAGTGAACATTCTAGAGCTTTCCATGATAACAAGCAGCTGGCTGTGGCATGTCATCCAAAGGTGTGCCACCACTGTACTCTACATTATTCTCTCCATGATACAGAGATCCTGTCATCTTTTAGATCAAAGTGACCTTTTGAAAATCCTAATATACATTCAGTTCAGAGCACCCCAGGGAGATCCATTTGCTCATCTCGGGATCCTTCATGTGTGCTCGCTGTGAGCTGCAAGATAAATGATGCCATCGTGACCAAGCTGCGCCTTGGCTCTAGTGAGGCTGCCAGGAAGTCACACAAGGCAAATCATGGCATCATAAATCATCACCATAAAATCAAGAGCAATGTCTTCCAGATATCTCAAGATTACTAAGTGGTGGCAGTAATTCTTTTTCTAATTTCCTCTACCAGAGGGGTAAGAGAGTTGAAGTAAAAGATGTTTTTACTTTCTAATTGCATTACATACAATATCAATTTAATATAACAAATCTTTTTAAGGTAGGTATTATCATTTCTATTGTCTTAAAATATCCTGGTTTGGGAGCCAGGCCTGGCAAGTGCAAGGTCCTGAGTTCAATCCCCGGTTCTGCCAAAAAAAAAAAAAAAAAAAAAAAAAAAAAAAAAAAATATATATATATATATAAATATATATATATATATATATCTCCTGGTTTTAACATAGTTGAAACTAGATACCCAGTCCATATCCACTTGCCTGAATATTCTTTCCTTTTACCTAAGGTGAGGTCATCTCTGCAAGATATTTAAGGGGAAAAACAGATGAGATTTATAAAAAATAGTACTTCTTGAAAACAATAGATAGTTCTAGAAAGTGGGAATTAATTTTTATTGAGGACATAATATTTTTTGTATTTTAGAGGAGGGTCTACAGGGTGTTCAGGGTCTCACTACTCGATCAGACTCACACTGACCGCCTGTTCATAGCCTTCCAAGAGCTGGGATTCCACCATGCCCAGTCTCAATTGCCATCTCCACGCACCCCGGGGGTGGGCCAACATGGGTAGACATAATTCATAATTTAGTGTTAGGCACTATATATCTACAGAAACTTGTCAGAGAAAAACTATCTGTAGCTGGAACACTTTGTACCTCACTGAGAAGGAACTATCCTACCCACTTTTTACAAAGCTTAGTATGTGCTCACCTGAAAATTTGTCACGTTAATAATGCCTATCCATGGGGGAGCTGACTTTCCAAAATTATTCAGTTTTTACTTGCTTCATGTTCTTGGAAAGGACAGAATGTAATGGTTCATTACTGAGACTGTTATTTTGTATCATTAAATGTCCCCACTTTCAAGTAGGTCATAGGAACTCAATTTTACCTAAAAGCTCATTTCTGAGTGATTTTGCTTTTTCCTCCCTTGCACAGTTACTATAAATCAACCGCATGATTGCATATATATCAGCGGTGCGCTTCCATTACCGTTAACCAAGTTCAAAATCACTTAATATTAAAATCTGCAAAATCTTAGATACTACATATAATATTTTAAATTTTTGGGTAGATTCTCTTCAGTTCACTGGGAACATGGGGTAGAACATCACTTCAAAATATAGCATTATTTGAGGAGAAGGATAAAACAATTCTTTCTATGGGGCTTTGACATACTGTTCATTCTTGGCATATATCTGCATGCAATGATAGCACTCACACAACTGACTGGAAACGCCAAAAAGAACTTAACACAAATCATGTGTTATCATATTTTGTTCTTAAAGGCAATTTATGTTTCAGGGTCAAGTATACAGCACATATGTTCAACCTACATGAAACTTTGCCCTAGGTAAAAAATATTCAGAAGACATATGGTATTCAGAAACCTAGAATTAGAATTTTAAAACCATTCAATGATTCCTTAGGATAATTTAAGCTACTGAGATACCTTTACCAGTAGCTTTATAGTTGTGAGAAAGAAAGCAAGAGAGGGAGAAAAGGAAAAACAGAATATCCACTGAGAATAGCAAGAAAGCAGACTAGAATTTAAGATGTGAACTAAAATTAGAATCTCTGTAAAAATTTGAGTAAAACAACAAAAACATGTAGTTAGAAAAATAAATATTGTCTGTTGGTTAAAGCCAACCAACCTATGAGATTTTTTGAAAACCTATATATTTTCTATGTGATTTAAAAAATTTAAATAGGAAAAATGTGCTTTCTGGCATACTGTTATTACTGATATTAAAACTGCTACTTAATTCCTCTAAGCCTGTGTTAAGCATGTTTAAATAACAGAGTTACTGGATACTCCTATTGCCCATTTAAAAACAAATAAGTCAAATTTTCCTATTATACTCAGAAAGATCACATTGTTCATCTTGCATTTCTACTCATAGTTCCCTTCCTGTTTCACCATAAAATTTATCTAATATTATATATTTTCTAAACCAAAACTTATTTATGACTCAACTTTGACATTCAGAGAACTGATGAAATCGAACACCTAGATTAATTTATTGTATCATTTTCAGCCAAATGCAACTGAAGCTAAATCTATATAAAATATTTTTAAATTTTATGTGCTATTCTTTTTGCTCTTCTCGTCACCTACTTTTACTTTTTTAGAATTCCATTCATTTATTTAAATCAGTTGTCATATACACAGGTGAAAAACCAAATCATTAAGGATTTTTAAAATTATTAAACATAAAGACTCTAATAAAATTAAGGAATTACATTTTAATGAGACCATTGTGATTTAGATATTCTGGGATATTTGAACTGCCCCTTTATTTGTTATCCTGCAGCTTTTGTGAACAATAATTAGACTGAGTATAAAGAAATATGCCTGCATTCCCCTGGGGATACTCCTGGGTGACCCTAGTGACATCTACACTTGAAGGCCATTGGTATGAAACAGCTACTCAAAAATCGAATCTGTAAAACAGAATTCAAACAAAATTCAAATGTAAGGATTTTTTTATTGTGGATGCCCTAATGTTAAGGTCAAAGAAAGCAAAACTTATGAGTAAACATATCTCCAAGAAATGCACTTTTATATTTACATAATGACCAATGTCTCACACAAACGTATTTCTCCCACAGCCAGCATTCACAGGTCCATGAATCAAGAAATGGAAAAGGAAGTGGCAACCAACATTGCGATTCCTCACTCACTAACCTAGCGAAATGTTTGCTCCCTGTGTCAGTGACGCGCACTGTCCTAGTACCCTTACAGGGCTGCTGCACCCGGAAATGCTAGATTGGCTGCCCTGCATGGAAAGGTCTTGCCTCCTTACATATCCCGGTCAGTTTGCAAAGGGGAAGCGATGATATATGTTGGAATGATGACCACAGTCACCAAAGGAAACCGGCCTGTCGCTCCACAGTCAGGACAAGGGAAGGTATGTGTAGAACACAGGAAATCCTTGAAAACATCTCTTAATATTTCCATATATTGAATTCAGGCAAATGGAATATTATACCCACCCAATTCAGCAGAACTATTCACGCACTAGACTTTAGAAATTAGTGTTGAGTCATTCCATTGGGAAAAAGCATGGTTTTGAGTTGTTTTGGGAAAGCAAAGAGAATGCAGAATAGGTAGTGGAAGAAAGTAGTTACAAATACTACCTATGAATCCCTGACTACCTATGAGTACTAAAAGATAAGAGCAACCATTTGTCATGGGTGTTTCTGTTTTATTGTGCTTATGAATCTGTTAGTGTGAATGTGTATTGGTCCTGGTACATCTTTAGTTTTTTTGTCTCCTTGTCATGCAACATAAGATGTATTGCTATTCTTACAGCATAGCATTTAAATTACTTGATACCAAGAACAATAATACATGGTTCAATGCCTAGCTACTCTTCTGGGAAAGGGGCTGCAGCTTTCAAGTTGTACCCATGATAGATGTATCATGTTGGCTGGATTTGTGGCCTCGTAATTGTCTACATTTGGAGATGGATTATGATTTAAAGAGATGCATGAATACCAACCTGGCAAAGGGTGGTTGTGATGTTGGGACTTTGTGTCATTCTAAGAAAGATAGATGGTCAATTCAACGTTATTTCAGGGTGTGCCTGTGAGAGTTTCTGGATGAGTCTAACATTTGAATGGATGAATTTAGTAGAGTTGATCAGCTCTCCAATATGAATGGGCATTAAAATACCTGATAAAACCTCTGTGTCTCTGGCTTTCCCTAACAGAAGTGTGATCTTAGGTATCCTTAAGTAATCACCCTATGCTGCCAGGCCTGACAAGTCCAGGCTGGACTAAGTAGTGAACAAATCCTCTGACAAAGCAAAGAACCTGACATTCTAATTGTAAGAGGGATCAGCTGTGATGCTATAGCAGTGAGTAAACATCCATCTCTAATGAAAGCAAAAGGTTGGCCCATTATTTTTAAAGGGAATACAAAAAATAGTAAAAATAAATAAATAAACATTAGAAATGATACAGAATTTCACTATACAAAATGATAGGAATTCAACAATGGTTGTTATATTGCATATTGTTATCTTCAAATTAATTGTTCAGATTACCACTACAAGATTATAAAATTGCTCAAAAACTGTAAAAATTTTAAAAGGAAAGAAAAAATGTTAAGCATTAACTGCTTCATTCAATAGATCAGCAAACCTCAGCCATATAATTGTCCCAAGCTACCCTGGGTATAAACACATATATTTCGGCTGTGGGGAAAAGGAAAGCCTACTCTGATGTTGGTGGCAGTGTAGATTATTAAAACCACCATGGAAGCAAGTGTGAGAATTCCTCAGAAACCTGAAATTTGAGGCCCCATTGAACCCAGCAATGCCCTACTCTCTGCATTTTTCCAGAAGAACTAAAAATGTCATTCCACAACAATAAATGTGCAAACACATTGTTTTAAAGCTCTAGAGCTAGCAGAGTTTGTGCTTAGCCCATAAGAATGCATGGAGATTCCTTATGCAGTTACTTAAGTGCATCTCAGATGTCTGCAACCATCAATGAAGAGTTCATAGAATAAGACTGGCTCTGTGGGTGAATATTCGAAGACCTCAAAGATTGAATGAGACCTATATTCAAACCAGAGAGAAGGTATCAAATACAAGGGTGAAAACACTTTTACTGGTTATTTTTGGCATATCTTTGAATAATATCCATCAATTATATATAGTTATCAGTTTCAAATCTATACCTATCCCATTTCAAAAATGATTCTTCAGAGCATATTCCTGAAAGATTCAGAAGTATAGATGAGTTCAAGCTTCAAAAAGAGTTTGACCCCATAATCTTTGCTTTCACTTGACCTCCAGGGTCTTCAGAAAAAGGGTTGAGGACACCATTCCAAAAAAGTAATACTGGCATTTATTCAAATGAACTTGCCTTCTTCTCTATCCAGTTATGAAGAGCAAGGGGCCCTTCTAATCACTTAATCTGATTCATGCCCCAACCTATGATTTGGGTTCTCAGTCAACCTACATTGACCTCCAAAATCGGTGCAATATATTGATGATTCACTGATTTCCAATAGTATATAAATACATTCAAATTTGGAACATTTAAAAAATAAACTAAAAGAGTCCTCCTTTGAGCAAAATCAAATTCTCTTGTTACCACAACTGCATTCTTCCCAGCCACTAAATCTTTAGAATTACTATACTTCTTCCTCCAACTCATTCTGCAGTTGAAAGGACTCAGCTATATCTTCATTTCTTATTAAAACAGCCTTACATAGGAGAGTTCAAAAGGCAAAGTTCTTATTTTAGTTGACCTTTGTCATTACCCTGATTTATCTCTCAAGGCACTAAGCATCATTGGAAAATACTAATTGTGTCTTTTTCTAAGATTACCAAGACTTTCATTATATCAATCTTTTGTGAGTGATATTCCTTCATCTAGCCTGCATCTAGTCTTCATTCTGATGCTGCTGGAGAACATTTCCATGCATACAGAAGTAGCACCTTAACGTTCTAATTGGCATTTGGGTCTGCACACAGCAAAAGAATTGATCTGTCCTGCACAGGCTTCAAAACCTTCCTCTTACCATCAGTGATCTGCATATACTTTCTCGTCACTTTCACTATCATTCTGCCCTTTCTTTTTTCCATCAAACTGGCTCTGTACTTACTTTGGAGCAATGCAAATTGAATAAAGCTGTGTGATACACAATGAGTGAGAACACTTCACAGACAAAAGCTTCACACATAGAGCTTCACAACAAGTATGGGCAGGACCGCCTGTGACCGTGATCTCAAACAGAGTCAGCCACAACCACACCTCAGAGTGGGAAGGTGGTTATAGACCTGGTTCAGAATTCAAAAGTGGAAGCAGATGATGGGCAAATGCTTCTGTTTGTGAGCTTTTTGCTCACAAGCAAACATTCATGAAGCACAGTATATAATGGTGTGCATTGTACCCCATGGTTCTTTAGAAATGTATTATCCTTTAATTTCTTAAAAATCCTTCCCAGGAAGACAAATATTCCTATATCTTAAGAAAAAGCAATGCAATTTCTACAAGAAATTGTAGAAGATATGAGAGACTGAAAACTTCTAGCACAAAATAATATACTACTATGTGTCCCTTAAAAAGAAGAAAAAGAAACATTGCACTGTTGTGTGAAGCTGAAGACTTCACTAGGCCCATCACAAATTATCCTGGGTTGTCTTTGCACAACATCTCTGTATGTTAAGTTGCTTCTTGTCTACCAGCTCTCCCTTCAGTATCGCTTTATAGACGGGGACTCTACAAACCACAGCTCTGTTTTCTGCCATGTCTCTGTTCATCTGTCAGTGTACTGTGCAAGAGGGAGGTAGAGGAACAGAGCTAGAAGAGCAAGAAAGGACTCTTCTCCGTGTATCCTCCTGTGACACTGAGTTTGCTCTTTCTGTGACTGTCACCCCAGTGTTAACTCTTCATCATGGCAGGAGAATTTTATATTCATTTCTACAGTATAAGCAAATACAGTTTTATATTTCATGTAACACTGCAGAGCCTGCCTCAGAGTATCCACCAACATACATGTTCTTGGGAGCAGTGTGTAGTTGGAGTTACAGGTCAAAGAATTACGAGGATTTCTCCTGCCCACACAAACAGCTAAGCAGAGCCTTCTCCACAGAAATCTGCATTTCTACCTTTGTGGTATTTTCAAAGCAGTTAAATTTTAATTATGTTAATATCCCCCTTTTATGTTAGTATATATTGCATGAAAACTAGTGAGTGAGACATGATTAGACATGTAAGAAATTTATTTGGAGAAATATATATGGCCAGAAATGAGACGAAGCTAGGAGACTCAGGCAGAGCTGTAAGATTACCATGTAGTTCTGAGCCTCGGGGCCAGACAGAGGAAGTGGAAAACACTTAGGTTGCAGGGAACTTCCAAGTTAGGTTTGTGCTATGGATTGAAAGTTTTTTGCCCCCCCAAAAAGGTCTAGAAGCACACTGATTCATAGTGTGGTAAAGTTAAGAGCTAGTAGGATCTTTTAAGAAGTGAAGTATAATGAGAAGTCAGTTGGGGCATCACCCTTAGAAAAATCTAAGGTAGTGCTTGTGGGACTCTTATTCTCTTGAGAATGAGTTGGAAGAACAGGCCTAGCCTTATTTTCCCTCTGCATTCTTGTCTTTCTGGCCTTCGCTCTTACCATTGTGCAATCATCTGCAGAGATCTTCACCTGGGACTAGCCTCCTAGCTTTCAACCTTGAGAACTATAACTTAAACAAAGCTCTTTTCCTTCCAGAAGATCCAGCCTTATACAGTTTAGTAAGGCCATTAGGGAGTCTGTTGCTGTTGTTATTGTTGTTGATGATGTATGCATGTGTATATGGATGTGCATGTTCATGTGTATATGATATTAGGGATTGAACTCGGGACTTCATTCAAGTGAAGCAGGCAGTGCCCCACTGAGCTAATTTCACAGCTTTTTTATAAACTGAATTTTTTGAGTTTATAATCTCACTTAATTGCCCAGGTTGGCCTCAAGCTTGTGATCCTCCTGCCTCACCCTTCTGAGTAGTTGGGAGATTGTAGATATGTGGCACTGTACCTATTTTGGAACCCCTACAGTCATCTATCAAGTAAGTGCTGCCCAGGACAGAAGCAGTTTTTGTAACTAGTGATTAAAGGATGGAAATAGAAGCAACTTCCCTCAGAATTACATCTGATTCTCCATTCCAATATTTTGCTTCCATCCTTGCAATTTTGAGTTTTAACTATTTGGAGATCTTGGTGCCTAATACCAGTAGACTCCACTATTATTTATGGAATCAGATGTTGAGATTGTCACCAAGAAATTATAAGTATCATGCATCATCATTGAATGGACAACAAAGAAGAAATTTTCTCTTTCCTGGCTGGGTTATGTAATACATTCAAGTATTTTGCATACTACTCCTCATGTTGGATTTCTGTTGTGTCCTTACAGTAAAACTAGGGATATGACTATCTGCCAACACTGAAAAAGTAATAGGACTGTCATGGGACAGTTCTTAAAAGTGTACATGTGTAATTTCACTTCTCTATAAGCTGAGGCAGAAAGGTTGCCTTGAGTTAGAGGCCAGTCTAGGCCATATAGTGAGTTCAAGTCGAATTTGAATTACTGAGCAAGACCATAGCCATGAATTGATTCCTCCCCTAAGCTAAATAATCTCAAAATTTCAAGAGTCACATTCATTGTTTAGAGACATTCATATTATTCACTTTTGAGCTACATTAATCATTTCAAATATCCAGTAAAAATTCCATTTTGAGGAAACATTAGGAGCACATCAATATAAAATTGCATTAATTTTCACGTAGTACATACAGAAACATAGAAGAATACATGGATACAAAGCCATATTTTTATTACCTGCATGATGCACACACACAGTAGCTAGACTCAAACATTCATTCTATAACAGTAGTTACAAGATGAAAGAATTGACATCAGTGAGGACTAAATCATAGCATGAATCAAGTTAAAGGTCCAGTATATTCAACATGACAAGAACCAGTGGGGACAGTACCCTTCTCAAAGGTGGCCCCTTCATTACTCCAAGAAGAATAGCATATGACTGGCAGGAATCATAAACTTTGCAAGGTGAGTTACTCAACCACCTGTCAAAAACAAAATGAAACTTACTCATATTTCACTCAGATATTGGGACTGATAATTCTTCCATAAGCCAGGAAATCATGGAAACATTTTCTGTCCACATACTGCGTGCTTCAGTGATGGAAGCAGGAGAGTTCCCAGAAGGTTGGGGAATGGCTCAAAACACCAGAAAAAGGAGCCTTGCATGAGTTTCTACTTTGGTTAAAGAGTGAGTCTGCTGTGGGGTACCCACATAAGTTTTAAAGTCACTTATGCCAAGAAAACAACCTCATCCTTCCTGTCCTGTTGTTCAGTAATAGGATAGGAAAGGAAGATGGAAAAATGAAACTGAAAATTAACCGTTTGAGAAACATTGATATTTAATTATAGCTAAGTGTGTCATTTTTTTAAATTTAACTGAATGCAAATTTGCTTTAAAGAGACATTATGGTGCTCTGTGAAGCTTGCAGCTTGAAGCAAATGAGACAGGTGACATTTCCAACAAATGGTGTCATCCAAAAACCCAACACCAAGAACTCTAAGAAGTGAATATGTGATATATGTGAGAACAGTAATGCTATATGCAAAACCCACACATTCCCATTTTTTATCATTCTGTGGTTCCCTTGGAGCTCCATAAAGTCAAAGCAGGTGAGAGATGGCCAGTCACTGTATTTGGTGAAGGATCAAAGACATGGCAGATGCTACCTTTCTGCAAGTGTAATACACCAGCTGGCAGGTCTGGCTGCCTCTTATAGTGTGAGATTTCTCCTGTCATGTAGAACTTTTCCAGGGCTGCTTCCACCACTCAACACAAAATGAGCAGCTGGATATGGGGGTGCAGGGGCTTAGGCCTTGTGAGAGTTTCCAAACAAGCCCACCATGAGCCAGTAGTCACCATTCTAATGGCATGTACCCTGGAGTTTGGAGCAGAATGTTTTATATCAGAAACCAGGGATAACTTATGATCCTGAGGCTGGGCCAGTGACTTCAGAAGATATGAAAATTCAGAATTATTTATGAGATTGTGTTTTTAAAACTTCTGTAAAAGCATCTATTAGAACTTCACTGTTGCCAGTTTTTCTCAGTTTTTTTTTTTTTTGTCTGCTTGTCTCATCAAAAGTTGCATATTTTTGTATAATATTACCTCCATAACATTTTTCCTACAGGATTTCAGTTTTTCTTGCAATGATTTTACTTTCAATAACAGCTTGAATTGCTATGTAAACCATCTGCCTAAGAAGAGATCATTTATACATTCATATATGGTCTTTCCAATAGAACATGCTTCTTCTTCATGTATAGCAGTTACTAGCTCCTTTACAATATTTCCATTCAGGAGGACATCCATTATCATAAGTGCTGCAGTTTGGTAGCCTGCATCTTCTTAATTGAAGCTAGCATATCCAGAAAACAAAGATTTCAAAGAGTCATAAAGATCTACCACAAGAGCTGGCCAGATAGCTCAGGGGACTAAAGTGCCTACTTAGGCAAGCACAGGAGACTGGGCTTTGATCCCTGTGCCATGCCAGCCAGGCCCCTGGGGTGCCCTGAGATGGTGAATGAGACTAGGCATGGTGGAGTGTGCCTGTAATCCCAGCACTTGGGATGCTGAAAACAGGAGGATCACTATGAGTCCAATCTACATAGTGAAACCCTGAATTGAATACAAAAAAAAAGTTTTTACTGACATTGTGTGCAATGGCAAGTTTATTCGGCTATCCTATTAGCACTCAGGTAAAGGTGTACCACCTTTGGGAGTAAAATTGCAATTAATTCAGTTTTTATAAGTACAGTAGTCATTAAGTCTTTATTTTTTTTTTTTTTGCTTTAATTAAGACTGATTTTCCTTTCTCAACATTCCATCCTCAATATTACTAAGCCATGTTGTAAAAGAGAAAAGTAAGTTGGAGAGGAGGATGGATCTTGTCTATCTGTCCCACTACTTCATTTCCTACTGTAGTGGTTCTTGAACAGAAGAATTTTCTCTAACACTTATCACAGGAGAAGTACAAGTACATAATTTATAAATTAAATGATAAGTGAAAATGACAGAGCCATCACAACAATGCATCAGAGTAACTGAAACATCCACCATAAGAGAACTTAGCATCCACATGGAGCTGTAACATTTGCCCAAACTACATGAGTTAAATTTGAGTTCATTTTCTTCCCAACAGACTAGTTAGAGGACCTTTTTAAATTGATCCAGTAAAATCAATGTTTAAATAACTATGAAAATTAGGGTTGAATGACAACTTGATTGGCTTTGGTATCCACTTCAGATATTGGTGGATCATACCTCTGGGTGAATCATAAAAGCATGACCTTGGTAGTTTATGTCTGGTTCTCCACCTTCTCCCCTCCAGCACTGCTGCCTGCTCTGATTCCATGTTGCCACACTCTTTTGTCATATTTCTGCCTTGGAACCATTTTACCCTGGACTGAAAAACTCAAATCATGAGCGAAATTATATCTCTTCCTTTAAATTCTGTGTCAGGTAGCATGTCCCAGCAATTAGGTAAGGGAATAGTTGCACTACTCTTCCTTGAAGTTCCCCCAATGTACTGGGACAAGAGAATTTGCTTTTCATCCTTTCTGAGAAGTAGATCTTGGCTTGTAGCAGCTGAAGGCAAAGTAGGAGAGGATGAGTCAGAAAGTCCCTTAGAAACAAACTTCTCAGTGCTGTCAAGCAAGACCTCACATTTACTTTTGGTTTGGAGAGACATGAACAATGTCACAATGCGATCAAACAGACCTCTTTGCTTGGGTTGCATTTCATGTCATATTGTAAAGAAAGGCACTAATGGTTGACCACATTGGTGTTGGAGACCATTAGTTAAATCTTTCTCAATCAGGCCTGTAGGACTTAATCTTCCATTATTGTGACATCTCTTCCTTCTTTTCAGAGCAGAGTAAGAGCCAAGGCTCCATTGAGGCAGGTTGCCTGAATACTACTCATTGATATCCATTCTTATTGCAAACTAGACAAATGGAAGTCTTCTTCTTCCGCACCAATCAGATAAAGACATTTTGCACTAAATCCCAGGATTCTACTCTCAAATCTGAGCCTTACTTTCAAGATCTCTCTCTCTCCTCTAGAATATGATGCCTATGAGAATTGCACACTCACTGTAGAGATGGGCCCAAGAGTCAACTCCTTCCTTGTTACTTTAGTTACCTTCTCATCACCTAGACACACCTATTGCTTTGACCATAGGAGGGACAGACTGCACTGGGAAGAAGCTGCTGACTTACTGGTGGTGGCAAAATGACAGAGACCAAAGGGAGCCAGGGATCCAACCTCCACGCTAAAGGCACGTCTTTAGAGATCCTTTTCAGGCCACTCACCCCTACCTCTGAGAGATCCCACCACTTCACAATAGCATCAGGCCGAGGACCAAGCCACATGGCTTCAGGTCGTTTCAGAGCCAAAGTATGGCTATAGTATCATGGAGTTAAAAAGTTGCTGTTTTCTGTTTCTTGACTGCCAGTACAAGACAGGAGACTTTGAGGCCAAAACAAAGGGCAGCAAGGAGCAGGAGTACCAGCACCATCATGTTTGCTACAACTCCTTCCGGGCACTGGAGATGAATATGAAGGCCCATCCACATGGGAGTCAAGTACAGGGCTGGGATACTGAGACCAGGAAGCCTATTTCCTTTATGAGGAACACTAAATTTTCCATTGGGAAACATCTTCTTCAAGGTGTTTCCCTGGAAAATGGCTTAATATCAGGTATTTGGAGTACATCAAACAACAATGAGGGACTGATCAACCCAGGTAAGATTGCCTCCCAGAATTATAGAAAATATAACTTTGATCTAGGCAAAAGATATCAGTTCAAAGGACTACAGATTCACCAGCAGCATTGTCATCAATTTCTATGCTTTTTCTTTCTTTTTTTTTTTTTTTTTTTTTTTGCAATGTATGATGAATATGCTGTCATCAAACTGAAGTTTTCTTTTCATTGGAGAATAAATATCTTCTTCCTTCATTAGGTCTTCCCTCCAAGAACACTGAAGGATAGATAATTTCTTGTTTAATTGAACACACTTGGCATCTTACATTTGATTTCAGAAGATGGAAATATACTCTCCCGAGGAAGGATATATTACTATACCTGCTGAGACAGACAGAGGAGAAAAAGACACTGCATATTAAAATTCAAATAGAACTCCTTAGCAACAGTGGCTAGTATATCAAGCCCTGCTTTGAACAATTGTGTATTAAAACAATTTCACACTTAACACCATGTAGATCAGGCATCTGACACTTGAGTGTTTTCCATTCTAACCCTGCCAGGTCACAAAGAAAGGAAAACAAAAGTTATCTGCAGGATCAAAAATTAAGAAATGCAGTAAGCCTCAATTCCCTTGCTTGAAAACAGGCTGTCTGTTGGAAGACTGTACAGAGTTTAAACTTTTATTCAAATGAGACTTGAGGAACAATAAAATGGAAAGTCATTTAGAAAGCAACAGATGAAAGTTTTGTTCTCTGTTGTTAGAGATTCGTCATCGTTGCTCAAACTCAAACACAATACTAGAGGGTTTCTCAGACATGGTTATCTCTAGGAGGTATTTCAGGTATTTTACTGGGATGGATAATTTGTTACTGTATTTATCCCAAAAAGTACAGGAAAGATTACATTAAATAAAGCTAGGAATTATTTTATACTACAAACTTGCATATTATAATAAAAATTTATTTGTATTATGTAAACTACAATACACATACATACTACATATTTGTAATGTGTAACAGATAACATACATAAATAGATAATAATTGTAAAATGTACAAACAATAAATGTGTAAATACATTAATTATTTATTGTGTAATACTTATGATTTAAAGTACTATATAATGACAGAATCATTGTGTATGATTATATTATATAATACATATATTGTATATTTTTGCAATGCATGTTAATGTACAGTGTATTATGTTATTGCAATATACGGTATTGTATTATATAATACATAAATACTATGTATATGTACATTTTTATACTACCATGCAAACTATTAAAATATATAAAATATTCCTGCACATTATAACATACAAATTATGGAGTGTTACTCACCTATAAGGTAAGACAAATTTGAGGCCTGCATAGGTGGATGTAACTACAGGCTGTACTCATAAGTGAAATCAATCAGACCCACATGTGTAAATATCATATTGTCTCTGTAGTGTAAGAACCTGGAAAAAAGAAATAAAATCTGAAAAGTATGATCGATATAGTAAAACAAGAAGAAACAGAACATGAGGATTAAACAACAAAGCTGAGGGCAAACAGAAAAGATAGCAAAGAAAGGAAGAGAGAAAAATCATGCAAGTATACATACAGGATGGCTGAGATGATTGTACTCATAATTTACATCAATGTTTTGAAAATCGCAGCTAATGTTTAGAATTTTCACTTTAATAAACTCTGTATGTTGTTATCTTTGAGCTAAGCAACTACACCAAGGACAGTAATGTGTAATATAAAAACCATGGTTGAATACTTCTCATCTTTGTCTTTTAAATGTGTGCCATCTCTAATGTCCTATCAATTCTCTCTTTACTTTTTTATTAATTTTATTGAGAAACAAATAACGAGAGAGTTTCAAAACAGGTTAGTAGGACAGTTCCAATAATTAATACATTGCATATTGTTGTCTTTGCAATGGTTATTCAGAGTACAAATGCAGACATGATATCCTGTCCAAACACTACTAGTACAAATCTTTCTTCTCACTGAATTAAGAGAAAGTAGCTGTATAGCTAAGCTAACTATTTTGTATATACAGATGTAAAATGGTCCTTCATTTATATACCCTTTTTGTTTAGTTTTGTCAGAGATGGGTATTGCATTACCATTCAAATATTGGAGGCTCATGAATTCAGCAAAATAATCCAATGTAGTCCAGTAGTCCATAATACTAGTGGGTTATCCACAGGACTGACAACATCAGAAGTTGTTGACTTGAGCCTTTTACAACTCAGCATATTAATATGGCTTTACTATCTGTATCTGTTTTTTATATTTTTCTGCTGGATGGCTAAGACCAAGAGAAAGCAACATGTATATAACAAGAAATGTAACTTTTGTATCTGACAAGGTCAGTCAAATCCCCTCAGGATTTACCCTGAAGCCCTGTACTGCAGTTTGTAGATTCTTTGTCAGTGTCAAAATGGTAAATGAAGAGACAAAAAAAGTCATAGGACTGTCTTGCTATAATATTAAATATGGTTAGATCTCTAAATTTCTACATAAAAATATATAATTTTTATTCCTATTTATTTTAATTTATTTTATTTTTTTCTTCACATTCTGTAGTGATTTAAAGTTTAACATATCAATACTTGATAGAAAATACCTGTTTCATGGCATGTCTAGGATGTTTGATATTCAGACAGATAGTGAGGTTAAGTTCAACTGCCAATGTTATAGGATAATAATATCATTAAGCTTCTCTTCTGGAGGGTTAACAACTTAAGTTTACAGACAAAAATTAGAGAAAAAGAAGGGCTACAAGGATACATCTTGGCCCTAACCATTCAAGGTCAGTGAGGACTCAGGACATAAGAGATCCTGTAAGTCAGTGATATCCCCAGTTTTCTGAGCACAGAGATTATGGGGTCACAGAGGAGAGTGATCAATGCTGTACAATGTGCCTGGGGAGAGTCACATGGAGAGAAAACATTCTCTCAGGCTTTCACAGAGAGCAAATTGGTTAAGCAAAGGCTATGACTCATCCACATGGTTGACACTGACAAAGGATCTATATTCTCTTTAAAATAAATTTTAAAATATAATTTTAAAAAAAGACAAGAAAAAACATAAGGTTTATTGGAAGCAAATGTTAATATTCACTTATTTGTCTAATATTGCATAGCTATATTCTGAGCAACAGATTTGATGATAAAAATAGTAATATAACAACTATTGTTAATAGCTATTTTATTTTGAAAATCTGTAACATATATAGCATATTACCCTGTTTCTATATTTGTTTCTGCTAATTGTTTTTGCTTTTGTTTTTACTCTATGAAATAAAATAAAAATTTGGAGAAGAAAACATACAAATTAATCTCCAAGTGGTTAAAACACTCTCTCTATTTAGCAAGTTCATTGATTTTATATTTGCTTTCATCTAAAATAATAATAAAAAACAATCAAAAGGAGATTTCCAAATGTCTTGAATTCTCTTAATTGTAACTGTATACATTCAAGTTTCTTTCTTTTTTTTTCTTTCTTTTTTTTGTATTTGAGGGAAGGGTCTACAGGGTGTTCAGGGTCTCACTACTAGATCAGACTCATAGTGATCTACCTGCTTGCAGCCTCCCAAGAGATGGGATTACAGGCACATGCCACCATGCCCAGTCTCAATTGCTGTCTCAGGCAGGCCGGGGGAAAGAACCCCCAGCCCCTGCGCCTGCTTGCAGGTGTTTTATTTAATCTGCTGAGCTATTGACTGATCCTTATTTTGATCTTAAAATATATAAACCAATTAAAAACTTAACATGTTTAATTGTATGTATTTACTCATACAAGGAACCTTAGATTTTCACTTAACATTTATTTAATTTTACTCTAAAAATTTTAAAATATATAGCTTTTATTTCTAAGAGAAAATGTCTAAGTACAGAACCAAAAGTGAGGAAATATTTCACTATTGGTTGAAGTACAGTAAGAGGAAAAAAACAGCAATTTATCAACAGGAAGAAAATATAAAGATCAGAAAGTAAATTAGGAAATGAAACAAATTATCTAGAAATGAAAGTTAGTGCTATTTTTGTGTTAGTGTCATTTCTTTCTCTCAATATCATGAGAAAATGGAGAGCAACAGAATATTTTTCAAGTTTATCAAAGCAATATTGAAGACTAAGAAAATGCTGAGGCCCTTACCTCCGCCTCACGTTTAGCTAATTCAGAAGACCTGGCAAGAAGGAAACATCGAAACGGAGCAGCTTTGCTTCAAGGGAGTTAGAACGGACCCGGGAGGCCTCTTTCACACGTCTGGGGCCCAGGGGCAGCTGGACCTTTGAACTGACTGTAGACGAAGGTCCCGTCTCAGCAACTGGACTTCAAAACATGGCTCACCTTTGCTTCCTTCATGCAGCAGCGCCATTGTCCATCTACCCACTGACTGAAACTGTCACCGGCTCATTTCTTACTAAACAATTTAACTTTTGCCAGTGCCAGTCACAATTCCTGAATAACAAGTGATGTAATTGCCAAAGCCCTTGTGTCTGAAAGCTAAAATGTAGCTTCCATTTTGTAAAACCTCAGAACATATTTCCAAGATTACATGAATCTTTGTTTTTCTGTAGCATAATACTAAGCATATTCAAATACACATAATATTCTTTGTCGGCTAGACTCATCTTACTCTAGGATAAGAACAAAGAGTCAAAGAGTCCAATATCCACATAGTAAAAATATAAGCTAAATCACATATATTTAAAGGAGGAGGGTTGGGGAGATAGACTAAACAGTAGAATAAACGCCTGCCTGGCAAGCACAGGGTCCTGAGTTCAATCTCTGGTACAGTAATTAATAATAATAATAATAATAACAGAGGGAAAAATAATAATAACAGAGGGAAAAATAACTTTCCTTCCACTCTTAGGGTTCAGCTGGAGCCCTTGTAAGAAAGCAAAGTAAGAAGGACAAAACAAGTATAAGTTGATTAACATGAATATTTCACACATACCCGGGAGAAAACAGAGAAATTGTTTTCAGAGGTTATGTAGCATCTTCAACTGAAACAAAGAAAAAAGGAGATGGGGGAGGTAAGTTATGGAAATATATCCAGGAAAAGTGTAGTAAACAGTAAAATTTGTTACGCAAAATATAAGACCCTAGTGGTGGAGTCACCTTCCTCTTCCTTGTATATTCCTCAACAGTGATTTCCTTTGTAATGTAAGTTCCCCTTACAACAACCAAACTTCTGTTACAAGTTCAGATCTTTTCTTGTGGTGGTGTTTCACAACCAAATCAAAATAGTGCTTATGCAAAAAGGCATATTTTAATCCTCTATATTTATACATTATGTAGACACTCCATTAAGAAAGTACAAAGTGTGCCAAACACTTTGAAAATATTTCTAATCAAAATGCTTAGAATTAAAATGGAAATTTATACCGCAAAGGGGAAAATTATTAACTATTTAGAAATCAAAGAATAAACTAGTAGCATTTATAATGAATGCTGTACTACAGTAGAGTACCACTGTTCTAAATTTCAAGTGAGAACTTCACTCTGCCATATAGGTTGCAACCTTGAATCATTTTTTGAGAAATGGATGCACCAGATGGGAAGATAGCTCAGCAATCTAAGCTGGCAAGTGCAAGGACCCAAGTTCGATCCCCAGTACCACATGGAATGCCACCCGAAAACCGGCTGTGGTGGGGGCATGCCTGTAATCCAAGCAATGAGGAGGCTGAGACAGAAGGATCATTATGAGTCTGAACTGTGTAGCAAGACCCTGTACCAAAGAAAGAGAGAAAGAAAGAACCTTGAAACCATGTTCAGTGAAATACATCATGCACATAAGATTAAGTTTTTGATACTAAGAAATCAAAGTATAAATAAAGAACAAGAAAAAAGATTGTAGAAAGTAGGGAGATAGATCTGTCTCAAATGGAAGAGTATAAACAGGAGGGGGCGAAGAGGAGGGGAGATGAGGAAAAGAAATTGTGATGTCTTATGAACATGCACCAGCTCCCACAAGGCATGCAATCCTTATGCACTGCAAACATGCATTGCCAAATATAAAAAAATACAAAAAATGAATAGCTACATGATAGGACGTTATATCAAATTAAATAAATTAAAACAATATCGATCATCAAATATAAATTTAACACATTTTTAAGTAAAAGAAACAAATTATGAAGTATATGAAGTGTGATAAAACATGAAATTTTCAAAAAGAAAAACTTCAAAATTACCTATAGCTAGTGAATCCCTAACATATAAGACACGAATGTCAACCGTGGGTAGCAGTGGTACCGCCTGAGAGCAAAGAACACATCTGAGGAGAGAGGGAGAGTTGATGAAGGGTACAAAGGAGGATTCAACATTCGTTCGCAACATTGTATTTAAAAGCAAATCTTCAGCGGACTAAGCGCCCACTTAAGCAAGCACAGGGACTGGAGTTTGATCCCCAGGACCCTAGCACGACATGCCATGCTAGCCCGCCCCCTGGGTGCGCTGACCGGGTGGCCTAGGCCAGGCAAGGTGGCACATGCCTGTAATCCCAGCACTCGGGAGGCTGAAAACAGGAGGATCACCACGAGTCTGAACTACATAGTGAAACCCTGTGCCTAATAAAATACAATAAAAATAAAAGCAAATCTTATAATGATGTGGAAATTATATATATTATATAATATATATATTCAGGAAAGCAAAATTGAGCAAGCACTCCTTAGTTTATTCTCAGCATATTTGATATCCTGTGTTTCAGATAAACAGGGAATAAAGCATCAGCGGGGGAGACTTGGGGCAAGCTCATCGCACCCTCACGTTCTCCTCAAGCACTGCCTGACAATCGGTATCTCAGTGGAACAAAGCAAGGCAGCTGTTTAGCAGCAGAATCCGTCACACAGCACAAATTAACTGGGGATTTTTCTTGAGTTTTGCCTCATTAGCAGTCATCTCCAGCACCTATTATAAAAATCACATCTGCACAAACCATTGTGTGGCTCTGCAGCTAAAACAGCCTGGATGCCCGTGGTGGCGTGTTCTTTAGAAAGCAAACCTGTGTGTGCGCGCGCGCGCGCGCGTGTGTGTGTGTGTGTGTGTGTGTGTGTGTCTGTGTGTCTGTGCGTCTGTGTGTGAGCTCGTGAAAGGGTGCTGCTGGGCTGAGAGGAGCGTAGTGGTGTCCGGGTTTCCCTAGGTACCTCCCAAGCTTCTAGGATGCTTTTCTCACCTCACTTGCTTTAAATTTCAACTTCCCAGCATTTGTTCAAATGGTAAGGAAAAAACGTTATTCCTTATGACAATTTGGCTCCAGTTATACAATTAAATGCTTTCCCTGGATTATGTGTACACGGGACAGTCAGAGGGGTGAACTACTGCGATTTCATGGACATGCAGCCGGTCCTAGCAGCTGTCACGCTCATGCCTTCCAAGGTAAACAATTTGATGTGTCACAGGTGCTGGAGATGGATCTGCTCAGTGGCACACGCTGCATGAATTGGGGACAGCAGTTGTCCTGGATGTGTTTGATGGCAGATGATTTTATGTTCTTTCATGTGAAGAGAGACAGAAATATTGACATTAATTCCCATGTCAGCATTTTCAGAGAAGATATCTATCCCATTACATCTGCTTCTGGTCTAATTTAAGACTGTCTTGGAGATTTTTTTTTCTGCAGGGTGAGGAGTGTTTTTAAATATAGATATACAATTTAAGAATATTTAGCACAAAAGCAGATCGCTACAGTCCTATAAATATGCATACATGCATCGATACTTTTGCATGTAGAAATATATTTTTCCATGGTTAACTGTTTCATCACTTAGTTCCTAGTCATCACACATAAAACATTCTCATGATAGAGAAGATGATGTATTTTATTATAACAGATTATGTATGACCTGCCACCTAAAACATGGTTATCACATGTTAATGGCAAAGGTAGGGGCGTGTGAGAGACTAGGAGAGAGGCATTCTAGCACTGAACTATCATTTTATTGAGCAATTATTTTCTCAGCAAGTGCTGCATGTGTCCACTTGGAATTCTGGCTTAAGATAGACTTGTGTATAATGACGGCTCTTTCTTTTTAAAGAAACGCAAAACCCAGTGGTAAGATGACAGCTCTGAAGCCTAAAGTAGGTTCGTAATTTTAATCATCTAAGGTAACTTGGTGCAACCTGGTCAAAAGAATTCCTCACAAAGGAAGTATTACTTCACAGATGAAATGTTGAGCTGAGATACCTGTGCCTTTGGGAGCCAAGTGAAACTGACTTAAGCACCATCCCAGGGTGAGGAAGCCTCAGGTTGCAGATTTTTTTTCTGGGATTTTGGAGGATGGGGATTGGGTTGGGTGGTCTATGGCTTCATGGGGACCTAGTTCCTTAGATGTCCTTAGATTTCCATGGGTGTACACAGAGAGAACGTTGCAGCCTTCTTGTTTCCTTGTCCCAACAAAGAAGAAATGTACAGACTCAGGAAAGCCCCACTTCTGGGTTCTCCCTCCCCGGGGACCTGCGACTAACACACTCACTCTGCCTCTTCCTTCATACTGTAAACTTCCAACAGATGGCTTCGCCTACTGCAGAAGGAGGTGAAACTGCAATTCTGAGTTGGTGAATGTAATCCAAGAGGAAGCCATTAGGAAAGGTGATTGCAGAAATAGGTGAAGTGGCCTTCTGTCCAATGGCGTTTCATCAGCTACACAGCAGATAATTGTTCTTCAGCTCTCTGACTTCAGTACCTATTTTTTTTGTTGGATCAGAATTGGAAAGGAACATATTGCTTTTATTTCTTCACATTCATGTATCCAACAGGAAGGTTATAGAAACATGAGAGTAGAACTTAGGAAGACCCTAAGGACAGGCTGCTGGGCTGTGTTTTTAGGTAGGATTGAGGGTCACTATTTTGATGTATTACTCAAAATGGGTCTTTGCAATTTCTGGCTACACAGCTTGCCAAGCACTGGGGCTGGGAGGAGCCACGTCAGCTCAGCCTCTGTTCCTGGCAGCAGGCTTGACAGAGCAACTACAGCTGGGACAGGGTTTAGATCATGTAGATACCTCAATGCTCCATGCATGCAGTGCATGGGTGTCTTTGTTCTGTACCATGGTTAGATGGAATTTACTCCTATTTCAGAATTTTGCAGCTACCCTATATCTCAATTATGTGTGCAAAGACAGTTGCAGGCCCAGCTTCCTGCTCCATTCAAGTCTCAGCCAAGATCACATAGCAAGAGTTCCATTTGTTTGTTTCTTTGTTCTTTATTTCCATTCATCTTGGCTAAAATAAGCATGTTTCATTTTCTTTTCACCTTTTATTGATTTATTCATTGGTAGAACAAACTGTGATATTTTAAGACATCGGTATATATGTATGTATATTTGTGTATTTTCTCTAAAAGGAAAGGCCCAAAAAAGACAGGAGCTGTCTCCTGAGATATTGTTGTGCAAAGTTAACACAGTATGGGCTTCATAAATAACTTAAGGAAATTATTTTTAACCATTATTTTTCTTTGCTTTCTCTTCTTCTGACAATAAGCCGAAGCATTTTATCTAAACTCATTTCAGTTCTCCTCTACATTAACTGATTCCTTCACTCTCAAGCCTTTCAATGTTATTTGTTGGCTTTGGATTAACAATATGTTCCTGGTACTTTTATGCCAAGAAGAGAAAATATTGGTTTCATGCGTAAGCCTTCTATTCCCTATTCATTCATGAAATGAAATGAATTTCATTGTTGCAAGTGAAGCCACAATGCATATCTTCAAATTTTAAAACTGTGGTCAGTAAATCAGAATACACTTTTCCAGAGTGTAGGCTAGAGGTAGGGGGCAGACGAAGGATGGCTACAAGCCCCACAACCAGCCATATTACTAAGGGAGCCCAGGTCCCTTCTCCTTGACCATTATGAAACCTCAAAGCAAACTGAAAATCTTTTCTGGGCAAGCTAACCTTCCAGCTTCTAATTCCTGTTACTTAGTAGAGGCAAGAGTTCCTGCTGGGAACATTGAATATTTCAGGGCTGTTCTAAAAATCATATCGATCTATAGACTCCTTGTTGTGGCACATGTCTAGATGCCCCCCAAAGCCTCATGCAGCCACAAGTGGGGCTTGTTCAGAGGGCTGGATCTAGAGTGTATGACTGATTCATGGTGCAATGCCAGGTAGGATTAAGGGGCAGTGATTACTAAGTCAGGCCACTGATCAATTTAGCACCCTGCTAATCCCAGTAGCCTAGGTACAAAACTGTACCCAGGGATAGAAAAAGGCTCTCTTATCCCTTGCTTGCTTCTGTTCCTTACGCCCACCGTGATCTCTGCAATGACTATCTGCCAAGCTACCCTGACTTGGAAACAGCCTATCATGGAGTGTAAGCTCTACAAACAATGAGCTGCTTTAACTTGGTGTGTTAGGTAATTTGTCTCAGCAATGAAGAAAGTAAGACACCCCTGGATAGCTGAAGCCCTGAGAAGCATTCTGCTGGGAGGACACAGATCCATCGTACATCCAATGCCCATGTAGTCTGCATGCAGAGGCAGACTGGAGCATCTGAGATGGGACTTTAACCTTGCATGGACTACACATAGCTCTGAGCAGTTCAAGGATAATCACAACCATCTACGTACTACATACGTAAGTCCAAGATATTTCACTGAAGATCATTCCAGGTTAGAAAAATAAAAATCAGCTTTAGAAGCTCAACTTAGCTGCTGTGTACTGCCAAAGGAACAAAGTAGCCAAGATCATCTTGATAAAAAACCATGAAAGTCCAAGTCTTACAATAATTCTGGCTGCAGCCAGAGCATCATTCTCCACATTTATTTTTGGTCCTTAATTTACAGGGCTGCTCCATTCCTCAGCATTCCTTGCCCTATGTGGGATTTGTATGGGGCAAAAAAGATCATTCCACTTTCCCCTTTGCGGCTTCTGACTGAACTTAAAAATAGACTGTTACACAAGAGAAATGGGATTTATTATCAACTTTATCGTCACTATGATTGAATACAGAAAATGAAGATTGGAATTGAAGCCATAATCAACCTTCTAATATTTTTTCTAACTAAACCTACATTTCTGAAGCTCTTCACTCTGGATATTAGCCAGGGATTTGGAAGGAAATTAGGGTCATTGAAGTAAGTTCAGGTAATGGGACTGCTTAGAAATACGTGAAGAGGGCTCACAAACCATGCCAACAACCCATGCAGTGATTACACTAGAGCTGTTCCCATCCAGAGGTGTGAGGCAGTTGTGAATTCTGAAGGACAGTAATGCCGAGAGGGACATCTGAGGACAGATTGGCGCCCTTTGGAGACACCTACAGCGATAAGCACCTTGAACTCAGCGTTCTGCCCGTGTGCCCCTGTCTGCCAGGGCTGCTCAGTGACCATACCCGTTCAGCAGCCAGGGGGAAAGAATCACAGGATGCATTCTGGCCCAGTCAGGCTACCAGGAAGCAGAGAGCAGGTGAAGGAAGCTGTTTGACCCACCAAGGAAATCTGAGTGGGAACAGCAGGCTCATACACACGGGTCTGTCTGAAGCAGCGAGAGCTGCTGCCCGGAGCCACTCAGACTTATTTCCCTCCTCGGTTTCTCCCATCTTTCCTAGGAAGAGCAGACCACACATTTCCCTACCCTGCCACTCTGGAAATTTCCTTCCCACTGTAATATGTGGCAAGCAAGCAACAGGTGTTTTCCTTAATGATTGCTGGAGGTCTGAGAGGAAAATACAAACCAGGAACAGTTGAAATAAAAGCCTCCCAGTGGCCTCTCCCTAGTGGTTCATCTACACGCTGGGAAGACAGGCCTTCGATTGCCACGTCCCACGGGCTATGAAGACGCCGGAGAGTCCCTTCAGCAGCATGCTTATGAGGGCTCTCCCACACTCCTGTCATTCTGAGTGCTACCCACTCAACTCCTGCTTATTTGTGTGGTGGGAAAACAGGAGGTTGAGACTTCTACAGAATCATTGCTTATGTTCATATAACAGCCCTCTTCAAGGCTTAGGGAGACAGGGGCCATTGAAGCTCAGAGTGCAAACTAAAATTGAACACTACATTTAATAAATATGTTAACACTTTCAGGGTTACCAGCCATACATGTCTATAATGACAACAATATTGTACTAAGGCTCTTCTTTACCTGTGTAGCATCCTTTACTGTTAAATTCTGTCTTGCTTTTATGTTCTTTTTTCTGTACAACAAATTCTTTATGTTTTGTTTTCTAAAATCTGTCAATAGTTGCTTGCTTTATTCTATCTGTGCCTTCCATGTCTGTGTTTACTTGGACTACCAAAACATTTTCCATCAGGAAGTTTGTTTCAGAGAATTTGGGAGCCAGTTACTAACTGTTTTAAAAGTAAAACAAAGAAGGATAATATTAGCTACAAAGTCATTGAAGTCTTACTCGGTTTTGGAGCATCTCTATGAACTAACTCCCCATTGTTCTGTTTGGCTAAGATCATGAAGTTTATAAGCAATAAATTTGAAATTTGAGACCCAATTGCTAAACTTTTATAGCTTAAAGCATTATTAAGTTTATTACAGGAAGCAACTAGAAATACTTATCTCTTTTGTGAGTGATACTAAAAACAATACTTTATGGTGTCTCTTAAATTTGAAAGTTTGAAAAATAACAATCTCATACCTTCAAGTGGCAGATTTACTATCTGAAGATAATCTTTAGAAATTTTTATTTTTATCTGAATGGAAAATAGTTTGAAGAGTGGGCATGTTGATGCGTGCCTGTAATCCCAGTGCTTGGGAGGCCAAAAACATGGGAATCACTACAAGTTCAATCATGTAGTGAGACCCTGTAGACCCTGTACCAAATACATTTTTAAGAAAAGAAAATAGTTCGACATTAAGTGTTTATCTCCTTAAGTACAGTATTTTTAAACCTTAGCAGTTTCTCAGTGAGCACTTACAAAAATTACTACATACACTGATGATTTCTAAAGGAGTGATCCAGACTTGAAATTTTTATCATAAATAGTATAGAAATACAATAGTATAATTTTTATTTTCACTATGGTTAGGAAACCACATTGGAGACACTATATCCTATCTGCATCTCATAAAATACCTTCATGGAAAAGTTCACAAACTAGTTTTAAATTCAGAGCTTACTAAAATCAGCAGCAGTTTGAGAAAGGTCTTACGAGGTATAACGCATCTGACAATTGTTTTCCAAGATGTTAAAGGCCCTCGGTGCCTCAGATGGGTGGAGTGGCACAAACCTGCCAGCCCTGCCACCCAGGAGCCTGAAGCAGGAGGACACAAATGTGAAGTCAGAATGGGTGACTTAGCCAGGCTATGTCTTGAGGGCTTGACATGGTAATGTAGCTTAGGGCAGGGGGGAAAATAACAGAAACTCTTGGATACTATTTTTTATCTGTTCTGCACAGTAGAGTCCAGATCTATGGCTGTGTTTAGCTGTTAAACCCAAGCTTAGTTCATTCTGATTTTCACTAGATGTGTTTAATACTCACACTACGGGATTGTTACAAAACACTATTTGATAAATAAAAATGGCTACCCAAAGAAAACTCACAGTCACCTGCTTTCTTTATCTAAGATGATAATTAACCCCAAAGTTAGTAAATGTTGTTGGGTCCTGAGCAAGGCCTACATGGATCATCAGGATCTGAGTTAAGTGATTAGCTGGAGACAGTCATGAGGGGAACAAGTCCAGGGGTTAAAGGATTTATTCTAAGTAAAAAAGGTGAAAGATTTTTATGATCTGAAGAGAAACCATAGTATATTTTTTCATTCTTTTTTTTTTTTTTTTTTTTGGTGGAACTGAGGATTGAACTCAGGTCCTTGCACTTGCAAGGGAAGCGCTTATTCCACTGAGCCGTCTCTCTGGCCCCAGTAATTTTATTTGTACACCAGAGTAAACCATAAAGTCTAGATGATGCCTTTGGCATGGAAATTGCCTATATTTTGTTCTGCTGCCATTTAGCTTCTTTATTTTATAAGACAAATATCCCATGACTATAAATGCAGGAGCTTATATACTTATCTTGCAATCTAATGAAAGAAATGTGCTTTGGCTTCATTTTTACAGCCCGTTTTCCATAGACATATTATTCCAGGCCATGCTGCTCTTCTGTTTGTTTTGGAACTGGCCATGAGAGGCTGGGATTGCGACTCCATGAACCTCTCAGGGACACAATCACAGCTCATTTTTTTATTAAAAAAAGTAACCCATGAAACAAAAATCCCTGCTTTACTTTTGGCCTAATGGCAATCTTGTTAAATTTGCAGGCCTATGAATCATTGCGCTGTGTCAGATGGAGAGGTCGGCGGCACATGTGAAGGGGCACCTGTGAGGGGCGTGTTACAGAGCACGCGGAGAGATGAAGAAGGAGCACGCAGTATTCCTGGAAGACAAACGTCAACCAGGGAACGGCGAGCTCAGAGGTCCCCCTTATTTGTGTTTTTGTTTTCCCTGGTTTTAGTTACCTGCAGATTCAATTAGACATCAGTTAACCATGGTCTGCATTCATAAAATTAATAATTACATGAAAAACTTGTAAGTCATTTTAAATTTCTTTTATTACAATATATTGTTGTAATTGCTATAGTTATTATTTATCATTGGCAACATCTCACAATTCCTAATTTATAAAGTTTACCATATGTATGTATGGATAGGACAGAACACAGTAAGTACGTAGGGTGCAGCCAGTCCGTTGGACACCCTGGGAGCGTGTTGGAATATATTCCCCATGGGTAGATGGTACTACTGCCCTTTGATTTTAGTGACTAACTGGATCTTTGCCATTTACTTCCATTTCATCGACTGGATTCTTTAGTATAGCTCTGGTGTTTCTGTATTTTCAGATATCCACATTCTTACATACTTTTTCTATATAGGAAATGACTCGTCTTTGCAGAGACATTGATCTTAAGAATTCTGTTTTGCTGATTTAATTGTAAAATACTGTGTTTAAAGGTTGCAGGTAAATATTAAAAGGATAAAACAGTGACTCTCTGAGAAAGGCAAACTTTAGAAATAGTAAATGCTTTGGGACATTTCTGTACAAGGCTTTGAGGACTGGGCTTGGCTCTTCCCCTGGACAGTGCCCATTCTGTTTAGCTATTATAAGACATTCTTTTATTCCTATTTGCATTGAAGTGCATTTTCCTTGTGACTGCTTTACCAAAATATAGAAGGCTAAATGCATCAAAGATGAACTTATGTTAGGAAGATAAAGATAGAAATTTTAAATAACATTTTAAGTATAGGTACATAACTTTAGCTTTATATTTTATATAAAAGGTGTGATATTTATGAATTCAGCTGCTGACTTAAGCACACATAGCCTATCTTCCCAACAGGCAACAGAATCAACACAGGCCTCTCTGCACTCAGGAAACAGGTACCTCGTAATACTTACTGCTGCAAGTCCAAGCTGGTGTTGAATGTACTAAGTTCAAACCCATAGCACTGCAGGTTAACTATGGAAAATTATAATTTTATTAATATGCTTTCACAGAACATATATATATATATATATGTATATATATATACATATATATATGTATATATATATATGTGTATATATGTATATATATATATATAGTGAAGGGATAAAATACGCCTGCAGTAAAATCATATTTTATAGTTTTTGCATCACATTCATTACAGCCTTCAAAATTTTCATATGCTTTATGATGTTGAAATGGGGCTGGGGGAGACAGTTCAGCAGTCACAATACCTGCCTGGCAAGCACAAAGACCTAAGTTAGATCCCTGGTACCACAAGCCATGCTGGCCCCAGAGCCCTGGGCTTGCCGTGCTGATCCTGAAACCAGATGTGGAGGCACATGCCTGTAAATCCCAGGCTGGGAAGGCTGAGATGGGAGGATCTCTATGAATCTGAGCTGTGCAGTGAGAACCTGTATTAAATAAAAATAAATAATGACAGAAAACCAATTTTGAAATGCTTAGCATTTTGTATGCCTAAAAGTTTTGCCAAGAGGATGACTACTTATTAAAATAAAAGACAAGTTTTTAAAAATTAACTTCAGTACTAATCTTTCAAAGCTTATTGACTCCTCCTTGGAACATCAATAATAATGCAACATAAAGAAATGTTTTCTCATCAAATTCTTACTCCTTAAATTTTTCTAGGCAACATATGAATTTCATCCAACAATGCAAAAATCATTCAGTCTTCAGCATAAATGGGTTAATATAGAGACATACCCTAATTTCTATCACCCCTCTGTTTTATGATGAAATATTTTTCTACATCTTCTCATATAAAGATTGCAAGTTTATGAAATTCTACAATATTAAATTTGGGCAATAATATTGAATCAATAGGAACTGTCAAACACTGAAAGTAAGATTATAAGTGAATACAATACCTTTATATTATCACTTGTCAAGTTCACCATGAACATAGCAACGTCGAGAAAATTCCTCGTACATATATACTTTTAGAAATGTCTGTATGTGTCTAGGAAATACCTAAGTATTCATATCAACACTTTTAGTAATATGCAATCTCCTAAAATGTAAATGGAGAATGGACAATGGTAGCCCATTTAAATAATGAAATACTATATAGAAATGTAAAATAATTAGCTGTCTTTATGAATCTCAGGAATATAATATCATGTGAATATGTAGAAGACTGGAATAAATGTCACCTTGACTCATAATTAATATACCATAATATATTCAGGTACATGAGATGGAATTGTACAAAAAAACAAAATAACACAAATTCAAGAATAAATAGAAATAGTTTTTCATGTTTTGCAATTTTCATGACTTTTCTTAACCAAATATTACATTGTTCATGAAGAAAAGAAGGAAAACAACTTCAACAGCACGTCCTCGTTCTGCCGCTTCCTTCAGGCTCTGTGTTCCTGCCTTGGAGCCCATGCTCTGGACTCTGAGATGGTGAGCTGAATGAACCCCTTCTCTTCTATACAAAGCTTTTCCTGGCAATGGGAAAGCTGACTAAGAGCATACATTTCTTTTTAGAAATACTCAACAAGTTGAAACCCTTGTTTTTTCAGCTCTCAATAGAAACATTTTATCTAAAGCTGGGATTTGACACAACTATGAAAGAAAAACAATTAAAGATCTAGAACAATTCCCAACAGGAAATTATTTATTTGATATTGTCATTCAATCAGACTTTTGGCTTTTAAACAAATGCAACAGTATAAATTCAATATCAAATGCACAAGGAAAAATAGGCTTGCCTTAAATTTCATCCTGGGTATCCCAGTGTATATTTGATTATTGTACTTACTACACTGTGAGAGAATTATGTGTTTATATTTTTGACTGAACTACAACTCACTGGGGGAAAATGAGTTTTTATTATTTCAGTTTACCACAGTTAACAATGCAAGCATGAATAGATGAACAGATTCATTCATTCATAGAATTTTTAAAGAGCCACCTTCCTGAAAATTTTATTTGAAAAGAACCAGTTATGTTAGCTCTTTAAAAATTTTATCTAGGAAATTTCTACAGCTGCAAAGTAAATAATTCCAATAGCCATTCTTCTTAATTCTCTCAATTAGTTTTCTTTGTCTTTTGCAGTAGGGCCATATGATAGGGTACAAATATCTAAATAATAAATTACTGCACTTACATACCAATAGTTACAAAATCAATATGTAAATATATGTAAAATATCTAATAAGTTAATTAAAACAAGTGTTTTGAAGTTTTGTTGACAATTGTAACATAATAAAATGAAATATTATCTGTAATATATTTTCATATTACAAAAACTAAACATTTTCTTTTAAAAAATCCTCAGGATAAAATATAATAATGTACTGCTTATAATTATTTTAAAAATACATGCCATTATTAAAAATATATGATGACAATTTTAGGATTCTTTAATATATCTTGCCATTTGATAGTTTCATTGTATTTAGAAGCTTTAATGTATTTCTGCAAAACAGTCTTATAAAATGGTCTTAGGAAGAGAAAGAGAGAGAGAGAATCAGTAACAGCTTTTGCAGAACCCTAAGGGGAAATACCACTCTAATCCAATGACAAGGATCCCAGTAGACAGTGAAAGAAAAGAGTAACTCCTCACCTCATTTGGGGAACAGAAAATCAGTTCTTTGTTTGAGTGTTTTATCCAAAAATAATCCCCTAAGAGATTTTTTCTTCAACCTCCCTGATGCCTTAGAATAATGAAATGCACCATTGATCTCTTCTAATTCCAAATATGGAATTGCATTTTAAGAATCAAATACTAGAAATAGAAGCTAATATGTCTCCATTATTTGGAAAGGTCAAGTATTGGGATTTTGATTGTGCACGCATGTGTGTGTGTGTGTGTGTGTGTGTGTGTGTGTGTTTGGAGCATGGGGGAGGTGCACCCTTTCTGTGTGCAAGCCTGTGAGTATGCATGTCTGAATTTATTTGTGTGTGGGGAAGCTGGGGGAGGTGGTACCAATTGTTTGCACTAGAAGTATTCATGGCCTCTGAAAAACTCCATTGAGAACAAGAATATAAAGAATGAGAGGAAGGCTGGCTGCATTTCCTGACTGCAATTTCCCTATTTGCTAGGAGGCAACTGAGCCTATAGATTTTGCAGTGAAGAAAGAAGCTACAGAAAACACTTCAGAAAATTCTGGAAAGTCAGATTTAATGCAGTTAAACTGCTAAAAATAAGAACTGCAGAAGCCTGACCAAACTCGCCAAGTATCTGGGGTCAAATGGAAAACCAAAATGCCTTTCTCATGTTATTTCCCATGGAATCTGAGGTCAAAAAGTGTAACAATGAGCCCCTTTTTCCAGTCAGGACACTTCTCAGATTTTGCAGCTATTGTTTCAATTTATCAGTATAGCCCTGAAACACAGCTCTGCTTTGTAACCCTTCAAAATGAAGAGAAACTGTGTTGAAACCCTAAATGCCATTCTGCTTACCCAAAATCATGAAACAGATTTAAAGAAAATTGGCTTAATTATTTTTTACAAATAATACTTAATGGTGTACTTTTTGCATATGTACTCCAGACTCAAATCCAAGTGCAGAATAAAGGGTTACACATCCAGATCAAATTTAATTGTTTGACAAATATCAACAATGTACTAAGGCATTATCATAAGGAAAATATATGAAACAGTGATTTAAAAAGCACTGGTCCTTATGAAGCTTATTCTTAGCATTCTTAGTCAGATGGGAAACAATAAATAAAATATGTAAAATATATTGCATAATAAAAAATAGAAAGGGTTAAGAAAACATAATAGATGTGCAGCAGAATGTAAGGGGAGGTGAAATTCTAGATAAGGTTATTTATAAATATCTCACTGAGATGATGATATTTTTCTAAAAATCTAAGTAAAAACAGAGAATACAGAGCACATACTGAATGTCAGAAACATAAACTGCTTTCTGTAGGTCAAGCAGAACAAACAGAACAAAATATAGGGAATAATGTTTATACAAAACCCATTTGGATTTGGTTACTGATTTGGGAATTAAAGAACCATTTTAGCTGTGATGGGCAGGGTGGCGCATGGATCTACCTGCTGTCACCTGTGATGCAATGCCTAGATGTCAGTGAAACAGAAGACAATGTGGTCTTTTCTCAGCATTGTAAATGTATAATTGAGCAAATCAAACTTAAGAAAAGAGGTTCAGAGTTTCAGAGGTCATCTGGTTCCACATGGGAGCACATTGGTAATATCACAGCAGAAGGGCCCAGTGGAAGAAAATCATGTTATGGCAGCCTGGATGTAGAGAGAAAGGAAAATAGCCCAAGAGCAAGATGCTTGGAACCAGATAGAGACTCTAGTCCCTGCCTCCTTGTTCCTCTCCTTTCATCAATGGCATCAAATTGTTATATCAGTGAATAATAAGTTGATCGAGTCAGAGCCCTCATTATGCAATCACTTCTTAGAACCCCATCAACACCCAAACAACCAACCAACCACACAATGGGGCTTTTGCTGAGACCTTTCAAATCCAAACTAGGACACAGAGACAAGGTGCTGAGGCCACCGGTACTAATGCCTCCACACAATGATACAGAAGAAAGCGGGAGTGCCGGCCTAATTTCCACTCCTCATACTGCTTACTGTGCATTTAATGGGTGGAAATGAGCTCATAGCCTAAACTCCAGAAATTTAGAAAATGTAGATTTAAGCTTTCGAATGCTCCCAGTGAAATAAGGCATAATTGACATTGAGATGTTGTAATCTCAGTTCTACTAGCAGGGAGTTACCTGGAGACGATGCCAGAGACAAAGCAGGGTGCCTGAGCATGTGGAAGCTGGTAGGCCCCTTAATTACTTCAGCTTTATTCCCTGAGATACTAGAAATAATTGGAGACTTTCAAAGACAAGAATGACATAATTTGACTAATGTTTTAATAGAACAGATTTGACTGTTCTGAGAATTCAGAAAAACAAGTAAAAAGAGAAAAATCATCTAGGCAAAACAAATGAGCTTTCATAAAAGTAGTGGCATTGAAAGTAAAGAGTTCATCCTCCAGATGTATATTTTTAAAGGCCAGCTAATTGAATGTACTTTTAGATTGGCTACCTAACACAGGTTCCAGGCTTTCCTTTTAGGATACACATATTGCTAATGGAGTCCATTTTGTCTTCTTCTTCCATACTTAAAATCCATCATATTTTCATAACTATCTGGTCTTCTGACCTAACAGATACTTTACACGCATAGTTAAAACCGTTCCCACAAATACAAAAGGTCACAGTTAAATAAATCCTATTCTATATCACTTCTAGCAGTTCTAATGGAGTTCTTGTTATTTAATGGAAAAGATAATTACGCTATCTAAACCCTAGTTCCTTAAACTATAAAATAATAATACCTATTATGTTCATGTAGAAAAAGTTAAGATGATTTCGTAAAATACCTAGCAGAATTGCTGAAAACTAACAGCTACTTGGCAAATTGTGGCTATAATTCCGGAAATGAAATGTGTCTATGAATTGTCTTACTGTATATCAAATTCTATTTGTAGCTAACTCAATAGAAACTTCTTTGAGGCAAGGGACCATTGGGAGCTAAGTAACACACTAATGTGGAAACAGTAAAAGGAAAGGAAGAAACAAGAACAGTTGCACTATGCATATACCATGCTCCTGACCATATTAGACCACACCCCTGTTAGCCACAAGTTGTTATGGAATAGGATGTTACTCTCCAGAAAACCTTATATCATAGAAATGCTAAACATCCATTCCTTTAGTTTAGCCAGAACAATAAGAACATCAATCAGAGGAATGTTTTAAGAGATATGAAAAGATGTAAGCACCACATTAAGATGGGTTGAGCTATAAGGTAATAAATCTCTATTCAGTTTGTCATCAGTGCCCTATGCTATATTTTTGGTTTCAATTTTAGTGTTTTTGAAGTAGTCATATTTAAAGTAAAATTTCATATTAACAAAATACCATTTGTTTGCTTACTAAGCAAATTGAATATAGGAATTTTTGTCACTTTATGAACTAATGGAAGACTTCCTTATTTTCCTTTAAATTAACATGTATTGCAGCAGTAAAACAAAAAATGCCTTTCATTAAAAATTATTATATTTTGTTTCATTATTTAACCATATATTTTATAAAGAATATTAAATTAGTTGGTATTTCATCACAGTTATCCATATCCATAAGATGTTACTAATGGACCAGCTGAAGATGAACACAAAGGTTAGTGTTGTCAAGCATGGCAGAATCTGCATTGCTCTCACGGAGCGTCCTTGGTAATGCTGAAAGCTGAGTGCTTCATTCGTGCAGACACATGAAGCCCTGATTCCTTCTGTTTCAAGAGAAAGTCGTCTATTTCCATCTCCAGTCTGCCTGTGTCCCTGAGTTCTCAAGAGGAGGATTCCAATCTGGAGAAGTGAATGGCCCTCGTGTCTCTGCCTAGACTCCCCTGGACAATGCCCGGCCAGCAGGGACTTAGACAGGTAAGGGACTAATCGAGGAGAAGGTGAAGGGCAGCGTCTACCCAGCACCATTCATACACAGGGTAAAGGAAGGAAAAAAAAAATAGTACAAACCTGCATGCACAGGCACAAAATTGAAGAACGCTGAGAAAAAAAGGATTAGGTATTTCTTAAAATTATAAAATTACAAATTATAAATCATGATGATGACTCTTCTGTACAATTTTAGGCACCTATTGGACTTTGTATTATTGCTTATAAGAATCGACATTGTTTCTCTTCCAAAAGTAGCAGGTATCACCCTTTGAGAGATCAAGTCATTATTAGTGTCATTCTGGTACTGAGGGTGCAATCCAGAACCTTGTGAACTCTTGACAAGTGCTCCACAATCGAGCTACACCCAAACCCATAAAGCATCTTATGCCACAAATGCTTTATCAGCTGAAGAGTGGGAAGAGAAATTGGGAGGTAAGTAACACACAAATATGGAAACAGTAAAAAGAAAGGAAGAAACAAGAACAGTTGCAGGAATAGACAGGCCTGACAGCTAATTTTGATTTCTGCTCTGCACATTTGGCATTATCGGCTGAGAAGAGTTGATGAATAAAAGCAAAAAAATCATCTTTTATTTGAAGAATACTTGAAACTTTCTTTAAGTCTTTAGTTAATTGAAAAGAATGAAAATGTAAATAACTTGCTCAAGGCCAGCAAATTAGTCAAAGAAAACCTGGCTTAGAAAGTGGACTCCTAATTGCTATGCATAGTTCCTTGCAATAACAATACTGCTTTTTGGGAGAAAGCCTTCAGTTGGGAATCATACCCTTCAACATCTGGCTTTCTAACTCTTCACAGTATGGCATTTTATGGTCTGAAAAGACTTCACTTATCATTTAGCCCGTATGTCCTAAACAAAGACCTTTTTTTAAAAAAAAAGTCAAAATATTTTTCCAGCTCCCACATAACTGCCGTTGGACTTCTAGACCCTAGTGATTGTGGAAGTATATAAAGCATATGAATTCAAGGCCTCCTTGCAATTATTCCAAGGTTCATAATTTGGAAACTACTGATTTAGTCCAATCCTCTCATTTTACAGAGGGGAATCCAAAACCCAGGGAAATTAAGTGAATCACCCAAGGACATAAAGCAAGTTATTCAAAAAACCAAGAGTGTTACTACTCCATGCTATCCCCCTCTTTCATTTGGGAACAATTTCGTTTTTGTTTCCCTCATGGCATATTGTGGTTGTAGTTATCATGAGATTTTAATTCTATTTTGAGTGTTCCGTTGACTTGGCAACACTATTTTCCATATTGCCTCTAGTTCATTCCAGCAGAGAATCCAATGATTTCTCTGTTCTCTGCTACTGATTGATGGTGTGCCAACGAAGTTCGAAGAAATTTAAATAAAGATAAATTCATTAAAATAAATATAACTACACAAAGTTGCTAGAAAAAATAAATATGGCATGCTTCTCCTTACTATTTTTTTAAGTGATTTCTTTTTTAAAATGATTTAATAAACCTGATTGTTCCCTTTGACAGTGGGTGAAATATTTCTATGAGATCTTGCAAAAGTGGAAAGATAAGACAGTCATAAATGATTGAAGTCTCTGGTACTTAGGAGTATTCTCATAATTTGTTCTGCAATTATCTCAGGTGAAATATGAATTAGTCGCAGCCTATCCTTTGGAATTCATGTATATAGTACTGTAACTTTTACAGATGAAAATGAAATACTACACATGTATTATGTTCAATGATTTTTGTTCAAAATGAACTCATAATTGAAAGATAAATTTTCATTGAATCAGTATGGCTTACTTTGACAAATAAAGAGTGACTGAAAAACATGAAAAAAATTTAAGCTTAGAAAGTAATTACAGTAAAAGACACATAACCTTGGAAATCTTGGGATGAGTGTGTCTAAAGGGAAAGGAAATATTTCAAGAGTGTTTATGGCAATGCATCTTTCACTATAATAAATACTCTTTTTTAAATTTTTTATGTTTTAAAGAGAGTAGCAACTAGAATTAAAACAAAAAATTACAAGTGACACAGATTATTATGTAACAAAATAATAGAAAGGGCCAGCCAAATAGCTCAACAGATTAAAGCACTTGCAAGCAGGTGCAGGGGCCGGGAGTTCAATTGCCAGACCTGCAGTGTGGATCCCACCCCTGGGGCAGGATGAGACAGCAATTGAGACTGGGTGTGCTGGGTGCGGTAGGACATGCCTGTAATCCCAGCCACGGGAGGCTGCAAGCGGGGGAATCACTACAAGTCCAATCTAGTAGTGAGACCCTGAACACTTCGTTGACCTTTCCCTAAAACAAAAAAAAAGTAATAAGAATATTCTTAATTTCAACATCCCCTTTATAGTTTCAACATCCCACACATGTTGATTTTATTATCACTATTTCAAAGCCAGCATATACAAGCAAAATGAAATATCCATGCCACAAATGATGAACTCTCCTTTCTCTGACTAACTCTCAGTAAAAATTAAGCTAATAAGAAGGGAAATTTTTTTAACAATGTATTTGGTTGTTGCAGGGTCCCAGTACAAAGCTTGGATCATGGTGATCTTCCTGTTTTCAGCCTCCCTAGTGCTGGGATTACAGGCACACACGACTATGCCTGGACTCTGGCCAGCTCAGCCCGCCCTGGACGTGGGGCTGGCACAGCATGTGGTGCCCATCATGGAACCCTGGCTCCTGCACTTTAGTCCATTGAGCTATCTCACCAGCACAAGAAGAGAAATTTAAGTTGAGTTAACAATCAGACGTAACTTCAGACTTACTTCAGACCCTAAGACTGGACTGTGGGAAACAAAGCGTGTGAGAGACACAGAGGTGCACTTACAAGGGCAAATTCTTAATTATGTATCTGGGACAGGGAGATATATATATATATATATATATATATATATATATATATATATATATATATATATATATAACTTTAACACACAATACATATACATATATAATCTGGAGGGCTATAACTCTACTCCAACTTTATCCAATACAAGTAAAGTTCAGCAATAAGTAAATGGAAACACAACAGATAGTGTTAATTTTAGCATTCTCCCCTGGCCACATCTACAACAGAAGGACTTCTGTGAGTAAACTTGTCTGCCCAACTTCTGTGGGCTGCTAGCCAAGAAGGAGGTAAAAAGAAAACAGGTGCAACCATCTCATAAAATGAAAGCTGACAATTCGAAGTTCTTATATAGGTTGCAGCATTTTTTCAAAGAAACAAAAATACCAGTGAGGGATATAGCTCAGCAGCATAAGTGTCTGCCTGGCAAGAGTTTGATCTGTGGTATCAGAAAAGAGAGAGAGATAGAGAGGGAGGGTGCAAGGGAGGAAGGAAGGAAGGAAGGAAGGAAGGAAGGAAGGAAGGAAGGAAGGAAGGAAGGAAGGAAGGAAGGAAACAAAGATATACACTTATTCAGATTGTCGTGAAAACATCCAGGATTAAAAAGAGTCATTATTGTAATATGTCAGACAAATAATTGATTTATAGATTCGAGACAAATCACATTAGACAAAGTGCTTACAGCTACACCCTACCTCAAATCTAACTCTTGAAATGAAGTCCATAAATATGTGCACCCCACCACATCACTAACCGAAGCTTCATTTTGGGCACTTAGAATCTCCTCTCACTATATTCATGGCTCACAGTTACCTGTACACGAGCAGTGTGAGGCCAAAGGTAAAGGAATAGAGACACACCCTCTAAAGCCTCCTGCCACTTCTCCTTGAAAGCAGCACACACACTTCGAGTGAGGCACACTTCTCTTCACAGCCCACTGGCCTGAGGGCTGCAGAGGTAGCTCAGTGGCCTAAGTGCCTAAGTGGCAAGCTTAAAATCCTGAGTTCGATGCCCAGTACCAAAACAAAATGTTTGAAGCCAACAATCCATTGGCCAGTACAGTTCTCTATGAAGAAGAATCATTTCTTTGCTCTTATAATGTGTTTCATCCTAAATTATCTTGTGTTTAAAATCAAAATTCCATAATTCATTTCCTGATTAGCTTTCAATACATAGTCTTCTGACATTTTCCCCAGAAGTATTATCCTTTCTGACCTATCTTTATTTCCTCTTACCTAGCAGACTGTCAAGAATGTGAATGGATATAATACAAGTAGTAAATCTCTGACTGGGCATGCTACTGAATGCCACTATTCTTCAGGAGGAAGCAGAAAGTGAGTTCTTACCCAGCCTGGGCAACCAAGAAACTTAGTGAAACCCTATGTCAAATGAAAAATATGAAGAGGCCAGGGATACAGTGCAGTGCAAAGGTCCAGGGTTCAGTCCCCAGTGTGAGGGATTGAGAGTATGTTTAACTGTGCCTGAAATATGTATTGCTGGGTCTGTAGCCAAAATGAGATTAAATGATATGCTAAATAACTAAACACATGTATTTCATATCCAACCTAATGTTGGAGAGTCCAATCTCACAACAGCCCATCAGTTACCTACTGGATTAATTTGCCAAAACCTTTCTGACGTTTCCTCCCAAGTGTTCAATTAGTAGTAAAAGCTTCCTTCACTTGCTTCATCTCTGTACTATTGGATGCCTGAACACCAATGGCCACTTTTATATACCATGCAATAAAGACTAAGCTGGCCAAAGGGGAAAGGTCCTGTCTGAGCCTGATGTTGTGGGTAGCAACAGAGTTAGGGATCAAGGGAAAGGTCACAGGATGACAAATGGCCAGAGACTCAAACTTCTGCTCAGTCTCTTGTGAGGCTGAAGCTGTGGCTGACATATACCACTTTCATGACTCTAATCATAAAACCATAAACAATTCCAACTAGAGTAGTTGAAGAATAGAACTTCTTATATCTAACTAGTTCTGCCACGTATTTGAGCGAAGCATTAACTCATTATATAATAAATGTCAACTTGACCGCGTTTTCCTAGAGGACCATCAGTGCTAAAAATATCTTTGCAAACAAGCTGTAAAAAAAAATGTCTTTTTGTCCACAAATGGTAGGAATATCTTTAAGCTATAATAATGATTCCAACCTCTCATTTAGAAGTTGGCTGCAACAGGCAATACACGTTTATGCCTCGTGGATAAATATTATTGATGGAATTTTGTTTTCTGAAAGGAAAATTAGCCCTGTCCCACTTAACCTAATCAGACTTGCTAAAGCGACACTAATATCTTCAATGAAGAAAAGCTGATGTGGATTTATTCTTGTAGAAGCCCTGGTATGTTCAAATAAGGCTCACTACAAGGCACTGCACTAGTGATCAGAGTCATTTGTCCACATTTGAAGGCAACTTCAAGGTCTTTCTGGGGTCAGTTTACTTTGGAGCACAGCACAACCCATTTGAGTGTTCAATTAACCTGAGAATTCCTCAGATAATTATGGGCTGGGGTCAACAGAAACAGCCAAATCTGTAGCAATTAGCAGAACTTTTGTAATCAAAGACAATTTTTGTTTATCTTGAGATCTTAAAATTTTACATTAAGATTCACAGTAACTTTCTCTAATTAAAGATGATATGCATGACATAACTCGTAAATTATCTTTCAAGATAGTACTTATTGACACTTTTTTAAAATAAGAAAATAAAATACATGAATGTTCAGCAAATATGCAAAATAAATAAAAGTCAAAATTTGCTACCTGTCTTATTTTACTAAATATCCTCTTGACTTCATTAAAAATAGACAGCTCTAAGTCCGGACCTAGTGATGCATGCCTAATATCCCAGCGCTGGGGAGGCTGAAAACAGGAGGATCACTACTGAGCTATGTAGCAAGAACTGTGCCAAATACATAAATTTAAAAAGAAAAAAACTACACAGCCTCATCATAATTTTATGTGTTATTTTTTTAAATAAACAGAGGACATAACATAGGATATGCAACATAGGATATGTTGCATAGGTCATATTGTTTTATAGTGGTAATTTTCTTGTAGCGTTACATAGAAAGATACTTCTATGTTTTCATAACTTCAGGGCATCCTGTTAGATCAACATATTACAATTTTCATATTCAGAAAACTTGTTCACTCCTAAGAACATTTAATTATCACCATGTAGCAATTTTTGTCCTTTAATTTAATATGAACAAAACCTGGTTACTGAAATCATAGCAGTTATGAAAAATAAATAATTTAATAAAAAAATAAAGTTTTTATCTGAGTATTTGTTTGATGCAACTGCCTCTACACTGTAGGCAAAGCAACTAACAGGTATCTTTGTGCAACAAAAGGTAAGACCTGCTGTAATTATCTTCCATTGTACTTTTGTCCCTAAAGGTGTGAATAGCTCCTTTTTAATACAGTCATCTCCTTAGCAATGAAAAATTGCCTCCAATTAAAATTCACAGTAATTCCCGTTGTATTTCCATCATACAGCACCAGTCCATGTGTCATTCCAGCTCGTCCCCACAGCATGTGTCCTCATAATCACCAGAGGTTTCCAGTATGAAATGAGCCTGTTTGCTTCAGCAACCTCTCCTGACAATATTATCTTCTAATCCTGCACCCTACAGCCCTCATTCTGTATTTCCCACTACTGTACCTTACCTAACAATATATTTTTACAACACTCATTACACAATTAATTTGACTTTTTTATTCTTTCTTCTGTTCTCCTTCCATTAAAAATAATCTAATCAAGTCATTTTTAAAGCCAGGTCTTAAACTCTAGTCATTTTTAACTGAGTGGAAATCTATTATTATCCAGTTTAATCACCTTACTTCCTCTCTTATGACCTAAAGACCATAATAATTTCATCAGTTACTGGAAATCTGATAAAAACGGAATAGGCAAGTCAATTTCTTCTTATTTTTTAGTATTGGTTATTTTATTTTTAATAGCTGGTGAGGCTACAAAAATGGAAACAAAAAAACTCTATGCCTATGTCTTATGTTCAGGAAAATATTTGGAAAAGTCTGGGAGAGCTTCAGAGTATAAAGTTGTTGTGAATTCTCCAAAAGTAAAACTCTGGTGCAAGCACTCTGAAGCAAACTTGGAAGAGAACTCAGTAGCCATGGCTGAGCTGAGAGTAAAGAGAAAGAACGTGACAACCAGAATGTCAAGGGTTAGGGAAAATGAACAGACAAGACAGACAATAATTAGGAACTAACCAATCAAGATGAAGAGGACCACACAGCTTTAAAATTGGCTACAACTTTTTTTTTCTCATATAGAATGTTTTAAGAAATGGCAATCCAATAACAGATGACCAATTTCTATTTCTTCTAATTTCAATTATATTCCTTATTCTGAAGGTGAACACATGAAATCACTAGTCATTTCTGTGACAAGTATTTCTTATTTATCAAAATACCACTATTTTAATTAAAAATGCACTAATAAATGTTACATCTTCAAGAACATAAAGGTTTTATGGCAGTTTTAAAAATATGGCTCAGTGTTCAAACTATTAAATGAAATCAATACCCAGTTAAATGAAATCATACTTGTAGTTATTCTGCATCTTCTTTCTTTCCATCCCATTAAGTTTTCTTTCAAAGAACTAGGTTCCCTTTCCTTTACAGTTTATTGAGCAGGCTCTGCCTTAACTCAGGGCAGACGGGAGTCACTCACTGGGTTGGAAAGAGAGATTTCAGCAAGCACAGCAGCTGCCAGTGGAAGAAAACACCAAAATCACTTAACTCAATCATCTCTGTTAATAAAATCTTGCTGGAAGAAAAGGCCTCTCTAATGGCAATAAAATTCCACAACACATATTGTTTAGAGACTCTAATTAACTTACAAAACTATCAATTTAGAAAACACAAAGTCTAGACCAAATATTGATTAAATAACCCCATCATATGTTAAAACAAGAACCAAGTTATTTGATTCTGTTTATCAAAGAGAGCCAAGGAAAACAAAAACCTAGAATAAACAAGGAGGCTGTATTCTCAAACAGTTTAACTTCTGGTTTTAACAGGAGTCTATTTGGAAGTGAATGGCGAAGTTACCAGCTCACTCTCGGTAGTCTTAGGAGGAAGACAACTGCCACTTTATTTTTGCATTGCAGATGCAATACTGGGAGCTCCAGGGGCACCCTCAGTGTGTGCAGGGCCACTTACAGAGACACAGCAGTGGAACACAATAACAGGTGTGAGTGTCAAGCTGAGAAGACATTCCAAGAAACTCGAGATTGATTAGCACCAACACAGAGCTTCCCAACAAGTACATAAGCCGCTTGATGCGCTTAGGTGCCAATTGTTGTCTTTAATATGAAAAGTCCAACTGGAATGCACTTGCATTTTCCTTTCCTTTGGTTGGATCAAACAGATTTGCACTAAAAGTAATTCAAGAGGGAATAGTACAATAAAACAGCAGGCGCGTCTGTGGGTTTCTCAGGTAAACATCCATAACTTGCAAAGGGAATTTACAACACGAAGTCACTTCCTTTTCAGGATCTGTAAGCACCTTCAATGGGTGGCCGAGGCTCATTCCACAGGACTCCCGACACCTGGGCCTATCGTATGGGCCCTTCCCAAGGTTTATAGTGGCTGACCAGATTGCGGGAGCTCCATTTTACTGCCGCAATTACTTTCTTTTTGGTTGTAAACCACAGAATGTGTAAGAGTAATCACAAAATACTGTTGCACACCACCCTGCAAACTGGGCGATCACTCAGTGCGGGTCTTTCGGCTTGATGGTAGCACTCTGGCAGTTATTCCAGAATGGCTCTGCATTCTACAGTGACATGCCGTGCAGGGACTCCAAACGCAAACTTCTGTGATCTTTTGGAGCCCGTCTTTCTGTTTAATATTTGGTATTGGCAGTCGCTAAAGGACAATAACCAATTTTAGTAGTTGATAACTAAAGCATCTATTTTACAGTCCTATAAAAATTTGTGCCATTTGCAGGTTTTACTAAAGAAGAAGAAAAAGTAAAAACCCAAAATCTAATTGTTAAGCAGTCAAATCGTTGTCACAAATGTTACCCATAGAAAAAAAAAGACAATTTTTTGTTCAGATCAAAAATGCAACCCCAGTGCCAGAGCTATTTCTGCCAAATAGAGAAGACATTTATTCTTTAATCTGAAAGGTCAACTGAATTGACCAGTGCCACAAGCTGTACTTAGTGACTGACTTTGACAATCAAAAATATGTTTTCTTTTTTCAAAATGGTCGTAGTCACTCAAGACAGAGCAGTTCTATTTCCTGTTAATCAGTGAACCTTAGTATCAGCAACAACAGATTTGTCATTCCAAAATTTCATGCAGTTTCTGGTTTCAGACACCTTCCCCATCTTCCATTTCAAAATTCATAGTTGCACGTGTCTCTACTCACCATACATGACCCTTTCAATATAATAAGTCCTCAGTAGAGCTTTCCATTCATCAGACAGCAAAAAACACTGTATAAGATGAACTAAACAAGTAATCCTGATAACATGTACAAAGCTATAGCATTATTTCCTAACCATGCAATGTTGTGTCGATTCTAAGCACCTAATCTGTATAAAGTAAGCACGAGCATTATGGTGTAAATACCAAAATTGTTAGACTTCACAAATTCACTTGCTGCTTCACACGAGTTGCCTGAGGCATAATAAAGCAGATCTCAATGACAGGAAAGTTGAGGAAGAGAAATGAGTAAAGCATTTCATTGTGTCTTTCTCCATATATTAGAAGACTGATTCATGTTATTTTTAAAAAAAGATCGGAGATCTAATATACAAAATGTGATTGTGATATTTTTATTGATTAAAAATGGATATTAATATTAAACGATTCCTTAATTTTTTACAGTTGTTTAGACTATTTCTTTTTGAAGAAAAAAAGTCACCTATGAAGCAAAGGACATTAGCTAAGGCTACCCTAGTTCAATGACCACGGAGATATGGCAGTTTATTTTCATCAGTCACACAAATTTGTCCAACATCTGTTTTGGACTTTTTGTTTAAACAGCATTAAATTTAAATCAAGTATGCATGCTTTTGGCAATGATATTCTTCAAAGTTTTATCTGGCAGGCAGTGAAATAGCGTTATTGAAGAGAAATATCAGGGGATAATAAATGCATTATGTACACATGTGTACAAAATTAAGCAAATCTCTGAAATAGATTAAAAATCTACATTTCTTTATTTAGGAAGCACTAATTGAACATCTGTTGTGTGACTAGAACTTTTCTAGGTATCATGGGCAATTTAAAAATTGAAGGTAGAGTTTTCACCTTTAAAGAGACTACGCAGGATATGAAATGTTCATGGGTAATGTTTTTCCGTTACTAGAAAATAAAAGTAAAACACACTGGAAAAGTAAATGTTTGCTTAGGGAATCCAAGTCAATGGCCACCATGGGTCTGATTTAATTGGAGAATGCTTGTCCCTAACATTGCAAGGTTTAATACATTTGGAATATTGAACAATTCATTAATTTTGTTAAGAATGTGTGTGCAAGGCCAGGGATACAGCTCAGTAGTACAGCACCTGCCTGGCAAGTGTAGGGTCTGAAAGAAAGAAAGAAAGAAAGAAAGAAAGAAAGAAAGAAAGAAAGAAAGAAAGAAAGGAAGGAAGGAAGGAAGGAAGGAAGGAAGGAAGGAAGGAAGGAAGGAAGGAAGGAAAGAAAGAAAGAAAGAAAGAAAGAAAGAAAGAAAGAAAGAAAGAAAGAAAGGAAAGAAGGTTGGTTCATAGAAATATATGAAGAATTCTTAAAAATAAAGTTTTTCAAGATTTTCCTGTCTTGAATATAGTAATAAAGATAAAGATACTTTGTAAAGGGCAGAGTCAATGAGCAAGTGGAGGAGTTCAAATTTGGAGTATTCTGTTGGTCTCCCAGAGCAGTAGTTTATATTTGGTACACATTATTGCTATATCATTTATTCTATCTACAACAGATGAGCTAAATCTGCTATCCTCATTTTATAGATGAGCGAACTGAGGCATTAGGAAGGTTCCAGTTGGAACCCTTACCTTCTAACAATACTGTTCTCCTGATAAAGTTTTCAGTAAAGTTCTAGCAATTGGGAATAGATACATAACTGGGCTACATGAACAGTATCAAGGGTTATACAACCTTAGAGAATCTTAAAGAAACCAGTTTCCTGTTCTTTCATCTTTTTATGTATACTTTACTAAAAGTTACTGGCAAAGAAACCTGCCTGTGATGGACAAATCACTTTTCACAATTGTGTTGGCACTTTTTTTGTGGTATCAGGGATGGACTCATGCTTGCCAGACAGGTTCTTACACCAGTGATTTATATCCCTGGCTCCGTTCTGGTACTTTCTTAAAAAAAAAAAAAGGTATACACACACTCATATTGAATCTTCCCAGCTTATGCTGGATACTGCTTCAGTGTGTACAAACTTGAACCAAACAGAAGGACAATTGGAAATCTTGGAGTTGTTATGAGAAATTACATTTCTAAAATGCTAGATAATAAAGCCCTGCCAAACAATAGATTTGCAACTGCCAAGTGCTGTCAGCATGGATAGACTCAGAAGTGGCCCCTGGATACTTGGTAGAAACAGGAGCATTTGACCCTCACAATTTTAGGGTAAATTTTTGGGTCCTCAGGTAATGCTTATATACATTTAATTTTAAGATACACTGGTGTATCTTAAAATTGTACACTGGTGTACAATTTCTGACTTCAACAAGTAAAGACTAATCTAGTGGTCCACATATCATTTAAGGATATTTTGGTGGTGGATCCACAAAAGGATTTTAACACATAACATCAAAACTGTTACCTTTTATGTGTATCTAAACTTACAATGGAAAGTGTTACTTTGTCTTAAAAACATGAGGTTGAATATGTTTTTCAAGGTTATTATGGAATCCAAGAACAAAGATTTTAAAGCATTGATCAAAACTGGTCTTGTGGGCTGGTGAGATAGCTCAGCCGACTAAAGTACCTGCTTAGGCAAGCTTAGGCAAGTTCAGGGACCAGAGTTCAATCCCTGGCACCACTTACTGCACAAGCCCTGCCCCCGGGGCAGGCTGAGCTAACCAGAGTCCGGGTGTAGTGGTGCATGCCTATATTCCAGCACTGGGGAGGCTAAAAGCAGGAGGATCACCACGATGGTCCTACGCATTACAATCCAAGCTGCGTAGTGAGACCCTGCAAGGACCAAATTAAAAACACTTTTCAGTATATATGGAGAGAGACAGAGAAAGAGACAGAGACAGAGTGAGAGAGACAGAGACAGAAATAGAGAGACAGAGATAGAAAGTCAGAGAGAAAGAGAGAGATCTTTTCTTTGAAACCTCATTTTAGTTGTTTTTCCTTTTTCAGAGACAGTGAGTTGTGCTGTGTTTTTGTCTTCTCTATTATAAGTGTGCAGGCTCACACACACATACACACACACAGGATCTGCAGGTAACTTCAGAGTTTCATTGATTCATCTTCAGCAAATATTTATTGAGCATTTAGCAAATCAGGAGCTCTTCCACAACCTGAAATAGTATAGTGAACAAAGAAAATTTTTAAAAAAATCTGTGCTAACCTTTATTCCAGTAGAGAAAAAAGGTAATAAAAGACATACAAATTTATGGAAGGTATTAGATAGTGACAAAACTATTTGGGAAAAATAAGGACCAAGAAGGATTTATAACATTTTAAGGGTTGCAATAATCAGATCAATGGATTACACATGTCAATGTCTTCAAGCCTGTGATACATGTTTTAGAGATGATTTCACTGATTAACTTCATGGGTTGCTAGGATAATGATTTAGGAAAAGGCATCAATAGAAGTAAATGTTCACTTATCTTTTTTATATAAACTATATTCCAGAAAGTCAAGTAGATGGGAAAAGGTATTCTTTAAAAAGGAATTCTAACATAAATATCAAAAGAGTTACATTACTGTTAAAAATCACAATTTTGCACTAAAATGTGATAGAATTCATTTTAGAGATGTTCAAGGGGCCAGGGAGATAACTCAGTAGAGTAAGTGTTTGCCTGGAAAGCATAAGGGCCTGAGTTCAATCCCCAGTTCTGAAAAAAAAAAAAAAAAAAAAAAAAAAAAGAGAGATGTTCACAATGCTAACATAATTAGATGAAAGACTAAGAGATTTAATGGATTTTTCAAGCTAACAATACCTTTAAGATAATAAATTTAACATCATTATATAGAATAATTTAATATTCTTGCCAAATAAATCTGACCTTGAATCTACGTAAGCCTCTAGCCATGAAAAGCAAGTTACAGAAACTGTAGATAGAGAAGCATATGTGACAATACAATGCTTTTACTCAGCCTCAAGATTATCAAATTACTTCAAAATTTATAATATAAACTGTTGTGGCTATTAGGAAAACATTAAATTCTTTATTTTTAATGACATAGAAACTCCCTGTTCCTATTGACGAGCAAACTAAGTACCTGATACGAGAATAACAAAAGGGCATAACTATTTCATACTTCTGTACTAGACCAGGCAAGGCAATTTCTTGTTAAAGATGAAATAAGATTTTGCTTGCTTGGGGTATTTGGACAAAAAAAGAGAATACTAATTAATAGATTTTTGACCATGGCTGTTCTATAGTACTAATCTAAAGATAGTGATTTACAGTTTCTTAGTCTTAAACTAAGATGTTAATGAAGAAAAAAATATGAAACCATTTTATGTTTATTTAAGTATTAGAGAATCTATAGCCTTGGAACTACATTGATTTTTATTTTTTATAGTTTTTGTGATAATGGGAATTAGATACAGTGCTTTCGCAGTGAGCTACATCCAAAGCCCTTTTTTTGTTTTAAAGCAGGGCCTTCTAATACCATAAGCTGTTTAGCCTGGGTTTGAACTTGCAATCCCCCTGCCTCAGCTTCCCTAAGGGCTGGGAATACAGATGCACACCTGCATACCCAATTAATATATTTGTTTTAAAATCATTTCCTAGAATGAGTGACAATAATATCTTAAGCATTTCTAAAAGTTAGAAGTAAAGGTGTCGAAAATTTTAGCCATAAAGAAATAATAAATATTTAAGGAAATAAATATATTTAAACAGACAATACACAGTATATATACATACACCAAAGGTAACATGGTATCCCACTAAAATGTATAACTTTATATTTTTATGGATCAGTTAAAACACAATTTAAAAACTTTTTTCTTATTCTATTGAATAAAATCAAGTTTATTTATTCACCAATGTGGATGTGTTCAAGAGGCCATCAATGTATCAATTTAAACGTAAATTTCTATCTAAAAACTAATTTGACAGTCACGAGAGCGTTAGCATCGCACTACTGATTCACAGGATTCTGCTGCAGTTTGAAGAATAGTGAAGTGATAATTAGACTATTTCCGGTTGAGGAGAAGGAGGGAAAGTGGAGCAGATTGGGACACGAACCATGTTCACCGCTGCATCACCAGCCCATTCTGCACACTGGGAGTGTGACACACAGCTGGCTCCCGAAGACACACTCTCCAACTGCTCGTCAAATCGTAGGAAATTCTTCTGCAGAAGATACTCCTATTGCCGTCACATTAACCTGAGAACAAATGGAGCAGAGAACGCATGACTGTCCGACGGTATCAGAGCTATCACGTGGCTCCAGAGCTCCCGTTCTTCATTCTCGCACCATGTTTTAGCATCTGTATTTCAAATAGTACCCCTCTCACCCCAGTCCTCAGTGACAGAATCTGAACCAGGAGCGGGGATTATCATGGCAGCGGAAGTACTTCATTATGCTTCTGTATGTATAGAAGCATATACAAGCACATATGCACAGGCGCTAATTAGCAATATCTGAGCATGCTGGATTTGTTGTTTAAAATGTCTGTTACCAAGGCATTAAATAATGAGCCGTAAATCCTCATACAATATTGTAAGCACGGTCAGAAGTTATAAATACTGGGCTAGCAAGATACTTCCACAGGCTAAAGCGCCTGCCTAGGCGAGCTTAAGAAAGTGCAGGGACTGCAGTTCCATCATCAGAGCCCCATGCTGCCCCAGCCCTGCTCCCAGGGCAAATTTCTTCATTATTTCTTCAGTCTTCTTTTTTTTTTTGCAGAACTGGGGATTGAACTCAGGCCCTTGCATTTGCCAAGGAAGCGCTATTGAGTCTTCTGAAAGAATTAGTAAACTATATTTGCTATCGAAGCAATAATTATCCCTGGTTTACATCTGTTAATTGCATGAATATATTGCATGATTATAATAGTTAACATTTGGGCTTTGAGTTCACAGTACATTATTGAAATTCTATTTGTTTTTAAATATACATTTATATTTCCAACAATTTATTCCTCCTTCACGTATAAGGTTTATGTTTGATTATTAAATAGGAAAATGAAAATACTTTGTTTTTCATAATAATGATATACTAACATCACTTTATTTTTTTTATTTTTTCATTTATTTTTATTTTATTAAAATACAAATGTCAATCAGACAGTTTGAAGACACCTTAACCATACACATTCGATGAATTAATACATTGCAAGCTGTTCTCATAAAGTTTTGGTATTGTACAAGATGCATACATGATATTATATTTACAGATATTATTTTAGCAGATATCTCTTATCAGTGAATTAAGAGTATAGTTGCTTACTTATCTTATTTTTTATACCTGAATTATATCAAAAATTCAATAATTATTTACCTAGTGGATGACCATAGTACTAAAAGCCGACATAATATCCTGTACAACCACCATTAGTGCAGATCTTGCCTCTCATAGAATTATGTAGAAGCACAGCATTATCTATCGCAATTGTACTACCTATACACACACATCATGATTTTTTCTTTCTACAACCCTTCCTTTGTCTACACCTGTCAAAAGTGGGCACTCCATTGACATTCAGCTAACTTAGGTGCTTGAACTTGACGACACAATCCAACACAGTCCAGCATTCTGCAACTATAGTGAGTTATTCAAAGAAATTGTCGACCATATCCATTTACAGCTCAGCTTAATATTATGGGCTCACGATGTATACTTCATTTTTATACTTTTCTGCTGGATGGTTAAGACCTAGGTAGATCAAGACTTATATACCAACACATGAACTTTATATTTCCTATGTGGTCATTGAAGTCCTCTCAGGGTTTATCTTGTAGTCCTGTAC